>CAUYQG010060130.1:0-12214 GCA_963574415.1 Tarsius wallacei | reverse complement strand
GACCATAGCATCTATTAACTAACAACTTGGCAACCAAAATGGGAACTTTTGATTGTTAGGGAGCTTTGATTAATTTCATGTCCTAGGTATAGCCAGTGCTCAGAAAGTCCCTGGAGTTCTGCCATTAAGATATAGTTTAAGGTAGTTACATAGAGACAAGGAAGAAGAATCATTATACAATGGAGTTACCTTGGTTAGGTCACTAACAGAAAATAAGAACAAACTATGAAAATGTCAAAGCGTAACGTTTGATTTCAGTTAACAAAGCATACAATTACATGGAAGCTATGGCAAAGAGTTCTGTAATGGTCAGCAGGCAACGGTCAGCATAACCTGCCCAAAGGAGACAAAGCTGGGGGTCTGTGGTCATGGGAATGTTACTGTAATCAACACGTAGGCATTGATTCTTAGGTCAGGCAGGTAACTAAGATGAAAGTTTTAAACAAAATGGAGTAAGCTGGTTAATATTATTACTTTGCTAGAAATTTGATTTTATTAACTGATTTAGCTTATTTCATAACCTGTTATAGGAAAAGAAGACAACACAAAGATGTTTTACCTAGGTTAATATAGGAATTTAATGTGATCATATGAAAGTGTTGTCAGATGGAGTTTTTTTTTCACAGAACTAGACAATCTGTCTCTAAAATTTGCATGAAAAAATAAACAAGTACAAATAGTCGCAAAAACCTGAAAAATAATAGCAGTGTGAAGATTTTAGCCCCAACCGATATTGGTATGCAATAAAGCTTGCATAAAATGTGTGATAATGACATGAATAGTCAGCCTAATAGGAAAGAAAGAAACCTGAATACATGGAGGAATGTCACATTGTTGAAATAAAGAGGGATTTTTTAAAAAATGGTGTTGAGACTACTCTGTAGCCATTTGGAAAACAGTTGAAAATTTGAATCCATATTTCACTGCATATGCCTTGATATACTCCAAATAGCTCAAAAGTTTAAATGTATAGAACTAAGCCAGAAGAGTTACAGAAGAAAATGTGAATGAATTCTTCTTTAACTGCGGAATAAGGAAACCTTTCTAAGTACAGCTCAAAATTCAGAAGCTGTAAAACAAGATAAATTTATATTCATAAAAACAACAAACATCTTCTGCAAGACAAACAACACTGTAAGTGGAATGAACCAGCAAAAAAATCAGAGTTAATCTTCTTAATACCATAAGAATACAGAAGAAAATGTTTAGCAGTACATTTGGAAGCAATGGTCAGTGGATATGGACAGTTCACACATATATATACCACAATGTAAACATCTGAAAAGATAACTAAACCTCATTCATAATAAAAGAAATATGATCTTTACTGAGATAACATATCTCTATCAGACTGGCAAAAAATTCTAGAATCTGACAACACACTGCTGACAAGGTTATACTGAAACAGGCACTTCCACACATGTCTGATAAAAGTGAAAAAAAGCACACAATTATTATGGAAGGAAATTTGTCAGTATCTGTCAAATAGATGCATTCACCTTTTGACTGTATAATTCCAATTCTTAGGAATCTCCTGCAGATATATTTAAACACATACGAGGAAACATAAGTGCCAGATGAGTCATAGATAAATCATAACAGCAAAGTAAAATAGGTCAAAAAACTGAAATCACTCATATCTATCAATAGAGAAATGGTAGAATAAACTATAATACATTATCAGAATAGTGTATGTCTGTGTAAAGAATGAGATTTTCTGTGCAGTTATGGAGAGATTTGGATATATCATGTTAAAATACAAAAGATCAACGTATGGGATGTAGTAGCCAGTCTCTAATAAAGTCCCCAGTGATCTTCACCTGGTATACACAACCTTGTGAATCAGGATTGGTCTGAAGGAGCAATAGAATGTAATAGAAGAGATGGCATGTGACTTCTAAGCCTTGGACTAAAGGCACTGCAGATTTTCACCTTGGTCTCTTGGATTGTTTTCTCCAGGGGAAGCCAGTCATTATGCCATGATATCACACAGGCAGTCCTATGGAGAGGCTCACATAGAGAGAAACTGAGGCCTCCTACCAATTAACAGGATCAACTTGCCAACCATGTGAGGAAGCCATCTTGCAAGTAGATCCTCCTTAAACCTCCAAATGACTGCAGACCCAGCTTATATCTTAGTGTGACTGTATGAAAGATGTTGAGCCCAAGTTGTGCAGTCAAGCCACTTCTAAATTCCTGACTCTTCGAAATCATGAGAGAGAACAAATGCCTATTGCCAGTATGTTTTCGGGCGATTTCTTGGAGAACATTAGATAGTTTATATAAGGAACAGCCTATAAAGTAGGTTCCTTTTTTGTAGGATAGGGGGAATAATGTGTGTGCACATATATATGTATGTATATGCATATTCACTTGTATTTGCATGGTATTTGGATAAAAAGCACTAGATAGAGTTGTTTGAAACTAATGAAAAAAGTAATTTCTAGGGGTCTGTGAGAAAAGGTAGATGAGGATGAAGGGGTTGAAATGAAACATTTTAATAGGTTCATCTTTTTAAATTAGAATCTCAATTCTATATCAGTAATTGTATTCATTTATATAAAAGTATATAAATGTATATATGTTTATATATTTATAAAAGTCTATATAAATGAATATGGTTAAAGCCACAAAATATCAAAGATACATTTTAAAATTAGAATTCTTTTTTTTTTTTTTGAGTTGGAGTCTCCCTCTGTCGCCCAGGCTGGAGTGCAGTGGCACACTCACAGTCACCCCAGCATCAATCTGCTAGGCTCCAATGATCCTTCCACCTCAGCCTTCAAAGTAGCTGGAAATACAGGCGTGCACTACCACGTCCAGCTAATTTTTGTTTTATTGTAGAGACGAGGTCCCACCAAGTTGCCCGGGCTGGTCTCAAACCCGTGGGTTCAGACAATCCACTCGCTTCAGCCTCCAAAGTGCTGGAATTACAGGCTGAGTCACCAAACCTGGCCAGAATTCATTTTTTTAAGAAACACTGTCCTAGAAGCTCTTCATCTTTTCAAATCTGACACAAGCAGTAACAGAAAATCTAAATAGTCCTGTAACTAATAAAGAAATTGAATTCATAATTTATAATGTCTACAAGGAAAATTCCAGGTCTAGATTAATTTACTAGTGAATTCTAAAAGCTAAATTTAAGGAAGAAATAATGACAATCTTGTAATATTTTCAGGCTATGATTTAAAGATAAAAATATAAAATAATAATGACAATCTTACACAAACACTCCTAGAGAATGAGAAAAGAAGGCACACTGTCACTGATTTTTCTTCATGCTTGGATAACTTTGTTACCAAATGCATGTTTATATAAAGGGAATTATAAACTAATCTCACCTCAATTACAGAGATGTAAAAAAATTGTACATGAATAATAGATTTCCTCTCATAAGGACACCAGTCAGATTGTATTAGGGCCTCCCATAACCACCTCATTTTAACTTAATTACTTCTTTAAAGCTCCAAATACAGTCACATTCTGAGATATGGGGACTAATCTTCAACATATAGGAGACATAATTCAGCCCATAACAATCAGTGAAGATTTATGGGGCCAAGATCCAAAAGAAGGAAAAGATTCTGGAGACATGAGCTTGGAATGTCACACTTATTTTCCTCTAGATTTGTGAACCAATTCTAAAGGCCAGCTTTGAATAGTTTCAATCCCTCAGTGGGTTAAGGCAATTCACCGTTACTAATTGATACTAATGCCCCAGCAACCTTCCAGAGGCAAACAGATCCTCTCTGGGAAATCCTGTGCTTCAAATATCTCTTCAGTATTTTTCATTTGCAATGTTGACACTCAGTAATAACTAGCACATAAGGAGATAAGATTTGTCTGGAACTAAGAAAAACAGTAGACAACAGAAGGAGAGCTTCAGTAGGTCTAGATAATAAATCAGCTGTAAACTTTATGATAAGTATGCTTAATATGTTTGTAGTAGATACTCTTAGTGCTCTGCCATAATTCTCTTTACTAGGTGGATTCACTCACTCCAACTCTACCCTCACCCCCTTCCTCATACCCTTTTCCAGAGAATTGTCCTCAGTTGATGGGGTCCTCTTTCCTGGAATTCCCTAGGAAGTTAACTTGAACTCCCCACTCCACCCCAGCAGGCAGGAGAATACACATCACACATACACAGTCCTTGCCTCAAGGAGGACAACTGTGTGATGCCAATGGATGCCTCAGCGCTCCATCCTATAGTATCAGGCAGAGGAGTTCAGATGTATCAACATCTTTGGTTTCCTCCCATGCCCTATCCCGCTTCCTTCACTCACAGGTTAAGAGCATTCCCTCAATAAATCAGTTGTACTGTTCAGGAATCTCTATCTCAGGTTCTACTTCTAGGGGACTTAACATAATATTTAAAAAAAAAATAAAAGATTGAGACATTCATCAGAGAACTGAAAACCATAAAAGAAAAAGAGAGATTCTAGAACTGAACAACATACTAGCTGAATTTAAGAACTTAGTTGATGGGTTTTTGTTGTTTTTTTTTTTTGAGTTGGAGTCTCACTCCATCAACCCAGGCTGGAGTGCAGTGGCAAGCTCACAGCCACCCCAGCTTCGACCCGCTGGGCTCAGGCGATCCTTCCCTCTCAGCCTTCCAAGTAGCCAGAACTACAGCTGCACGCTGTCACACTCGGTTAATTTTTTTATTTATTGTAGAGATGAGGTCTTGCCAAGTTGCCCAGGCTGGTCTCGGACCCATTGCCTCACGAAATCCCCTCACCTCAGCCTCCCAAAGTGATGGGACTACAGGTTTGAGCCACCACGCCCACCCAGTTGATGGGTTTTGTAAGAGACTGGACACAGCTGAAATGCAGTGAGGAAAACACCTATAATTAAGCACAGATAGATAAAAAAGATAAGAAAAAAATAGAAAAGAGTGTAAAAGACATAGGGAATATAATGTAAAGATCGAATGTTGACGGGGCACAGTGGCCTACATCTGTAATCCAAGCACTTTGGGAGGCTGAGGAGAGAGGATTGCCCAGGAGTTTGAGACCAGCCTGAGCAGCATCGTGAGACCTTGTCTATACAATTAAAAAAAAAAAAAAAAGCCAGACATGGTGGCATGCACTGTAGTCTCAGCTACTTGGAAGGTTGAGGCAGAAGGCTTGCCTGACAGGCAACAGAATGAAATGCCTATTCAAAAAAAAAAAAATTTATAACCTTGTATACTTGAAAACACATAGGGGATAAGAGACAAAATGAAACAGAAGACTGAGAATTTTCCAAAACTGATGAAAGACATCAAGTCAGAAAGTCAAGAAGCCCTATGAATGCCACACCACGCAGAATAAACAGAAAATCACTTCAAGGGACAACAATAAGACTATGGCTAACTTCACAATACTCAAAGAAAATAATTAACATGGAATATTACACTTGCCTTGATAGCCTTTACTCAGAAGGTGAAAGACATTTGTAGACAGAAAATTCAGGGTGGGAGTTACGATTAATGGGGAGGGAGGAGATAGTAGATAGTTGAGAAGGCACGTGTGGAGAGCCAGCGATGTGTGTGTTTGGTTAAAATATATCCTAGCGGGGCCTCCAAATGTTAAGTCAGGCCCCATGGGGGTACATGCGAGCCAGTGTCTCCTGAAAGACGCAAAGAATGGCACAAAAATCAGATGGGAAATATAGTTTATTTAGAAAGTAAATGAGAGAGAGAGAGAGATACATACTTCCCCAGGGTAGAGGAGGGGGCCAAAGGTTAGGAAGACATGGCCTGGCCACAGCTCAAAGAACACGCGGTCAGACCATAGCTTAGCAAAGCAATGGTGACTGCTGTTTTGAGTTGAATGTCTTTTAACCCTTCCCTTTGATGGGGGCAGGTCGTAAGATGATTGGGTGGTGGTCTGCTCCTGGTCATCATGGAGGGCAAGTAAGGGCAACTACTGATGTCAGGTGATGAATGGCAGGCAGATGGGTGGGTTAGTCACATGATTGTTGCCATGGTGATGGGGTCTGTCTGTGTGATGAAGATCAGGACCTCTGATTAGGTTAACTTGGGTCTTAAGGGTGGAGGCAAATACTTAAAATAGAAAAGCTAATTAGTACAAAACAAGCTGGGAGGGGGTTGTAAAACAATTATCAATTGCTACCTCTGAGAAACTGGTTCTGTCCTTGGCTAGTGATTAGAGGGTAAATTAAAGTGAACTGCTAGAGAAACATGACAGATCTAGGCAATGTTAATATGGCTGCCCATTGACTATACTGATTCCATATAATGTCCTTTCAGTTTGCTTTATAATGGTGTTTGCTTTATAATATTATGGTGTGCTGTACATATTTTTGTGTACTTTTCTACATATATTTCGCAGAGATGTTAAAATTTTACCCATTGTATTCCTTTTTTAAACTATAAAAATATTCCATTTATAAATTATCTTCTAAAGTAGGTGGACCTCTATACTGAATGAAGAATACTGAATATTTTTTCAAATGTTGTATGTAGTAATGAGCAATAGTAGAAGGATTAAATATAAAAATTTAACATTAAAAAATCAAGTGATTTCTTGTAAAAATATGTATTTTCAGCTTTTCTTGAACAAATATAAAGTTGTTTAGCTGGCATTTTGAATGGCAAAAAAAAAAAAAAACTGGAGCTGAATTGTGGTGGTTTCTTTTGGCATGATATAAACATATGTACTACACCAAGTCCACTTCATTAATTTACAATGTCTGCCTGGTCCTGCAGGTATTTAAATATGTGGTATCCATTTTAAATATCTGAAGACAGAGCTCACTCAAATTTCCTATGAATAGTTGCTGCAGCAGGCCTAATATCCCAGGTTTTCCATATGATTTGATTCTTAGCACCCTTCTCTGGACTGTTTTAATTTACCAATGTCCTCTTTAAAACATATCATCTGTCTATTTCAGGATGCAGATAGTATATTTTGAGGAATGTAATTTATGACTTCCTTTGCCTTTTTTTTTTTTTAACCAGAGGACATAGGTAATTGACAACAGTTCCCAGGAGTTTTATCATTTAGAGGTCTTACTAAACCAGCTCTTCTCCATTTATCCTTTACCAAAAGTAGTTATTTGAACTTAATTGCAAGGAATCACATTTATTCTTGAATTTCATCTTAATGGTAGATTGTTTCTATCATTTTGAATCTTCTGAGTCTTCACTCAGGTTGGTAATATATAAATAGTTATCCAGGGAAAAGACAAGCTTTTGCAACCAGATACCCACTACACCGTCTTTCTGATGAAATTAACTGTGAATACCCTCTTCAAAAGCTTTCCTTAAAAGAGCACAGAGCCCCCAGATGGGATTGACTATGTGCATCCTCTTCAAGAGAATGAATGAGTTCTGAGAGCAGAACTTGAGGGACCATTTCTAAACTAAAATTGGCAACAGCAGAATTTGATGCTGTTCTTTATTGCCTATAGACTTATTTGGGATTTCTAACTCTTTTGGGTGAATGTTGGTAAATTGCAATTTCTCTAGGAGTTTTTCCTTTACCTAAATTTCCAAGTTTTGCTGGTATTAAATTATACAAAATATTATTTTATCTTCCTAATTGAGATTCTTTTCATTCCTAATATCAATATTTGAGCTTGATTTTTTTTTTCTTCTTAAACAATTGCACCAAACCTTTGTCTATTTTTGTTTTGGGGCTTGCTGAGCTTCTTTACTGCATCTTTGTTTTCTATTTCATTAATTTCTCTTCTTTATTCTGTTATTTTATTTTAAAATATTTTCTACATTCTGTACTAATTTCTTTTTTGTTTGTTTTTTGAGGTGGGGTCTTACTCTGTTGCCCAGGCTGGAGTACAGTGGCATGATCACAGCTCACCACAGCCATGAATTCTGGGCTAACATTCTAACTACTTCTCTGTTTTGTTTTGTTTTGTTTAGATTGGAAAATACAGTTCATTGAAAAAGTAAATTAGAGAGAGAGAAAGGAGAGATTCACCTCCCCAAGGTAGGAAGGGGGACAAAGGCAGAAAACATGGCCACGGCCATAGCTGAAAGAGCACATGGACACGCCAGTCTGGTAAGGCAGTGGCTGCATTGTATTTCTAAGGTTTATGATTCAGTCATGGTTTAGAGAGACAGAACCAATAGAAAAAAGAAAGATGAGTGTGCGTGCACGTGTGTGTGTACACTGACACACACACACAGAGAGAAAAAGAGAAATGAGAATTTTTTTTTTTTTGAGTTGTTGTCTCTCTCTTGTCACCCAGACTGGAGTGCAGTGGCACACTCATGGCTACCTCAACATCAACTTGCTAGACTATGGTGATTCTTCCTCCTCAGCCTTCCAAGTAGTTGGAACCACAGTCATGTGCCACCACACCAGGCTGATTTTTTTATTTAATATGGAGACAAGGTTTCACCATGTTACCCAGGCTGGTCTCAAACCCGTGGGCTCAAGCAATCCTCTCGCCTCAGCCTCCCAAAGTGCTGGGATTACAGGCTTGAGCCACTGCTCCGGGTTTTTTTTTTTTTTTTTAAATTTGTAGTCTCACAGTCCCCGAGGCTGGAGTGGAGTGGCAAGCTAACTGTCATCGCATCCTCCTTCTGCCTTAGACTTCCAAGTAGCTGGAACAACAGGTATGTGTGGCCATGCCAGTCTGATTTTTTAAAAAATTTATTTATTGTAGAAAGGAGGACTTGCCATGTTGTTCAGGCTGTTCTCAAACCCCTGAGATCAGGTAATCCTCTTTCCTTCATTTCCCAAAGTGTCGGGATTATAGGCGTGAGCCACTGTGTCCAGCAAGAAAAATATTTTTAAGAAAATGGACCCAATTATGTAGCCTGAGAAGTTCCACAGTGGGCTTCTGCAAGCTGGTGAACCAGGGAAGTCAGTAGTGTGGCTCATAAGCAGGGAAATAGATAGTGTAACTCTCAGTTTGATGGCAGCCTAAGAGGCTGGTGGGCTAGTGCAAGTTCCAGAGTCCAGGAGCTGGAGAACATGGAGTCCTGACATCAAAGGGTGAGAGAAGGAGGGCATGCCAGCTCAACAAGAAAGAGAAAGAATTTGCCCTTACTTGACCTTTTTGTTTCAATTAAGCCTCTAGAAGATTAGATGGTACCCACCACATTAATGGTGGATCTTCTACATTCAGTCCATGACTCAAATGGCAATCCCCTATGGAAATAGTCTCACAGCCACACCTGTGGCAGTTTAAGCATTCTACCCAAATGCCCAATCACCTTGCTTTCCCTTTCAGTAGAAGAGGGATAGGATCAGTGCCTACTGAAGCACTGAGAATCATTCAAGCCATTCTGGGTGTTCCCTAATCAAGTTGGCAGGCAAAATAATCCACCACAATATGTAATCAAGTTTCCCATCCTGCTTAATTTAAGAGACAGATTTTTCTATCATTCTAAATAAAAATTCTGAATGTGCAATTTTGGAAAAGGAAAAAATTATGCCTTTAACATCACTTGAGTGCATATTGCCTAATGTTAAAATCAAAAGTAATAAAATTGAGAAAAAGTAATAAAACAGATTCTGAAGAACATTGATTTAAATTAAAGGAAACATTTTGCATATGTTCTTCAAGTTATTGCTTCTTGTAGAGTATTTATGTCATGGCAAAGTTTAGTTCAGTCTCATGTTTAAGAAAGAAATAAATGATCTCAACAGTGTCAGTAATTTTCTACATCTTTGATTTTAATAGCTATCTTAAGTAACTAGATGTTGTTATTGTAATTAATAAAAATCTCAGAGAGTGTAACACACTTCAATTTCCATGGTATAATGTCTGCAAAGAAAAGTTACAAATGATTTTAATTACTACCCACATTCACAGGAATGCACTTGTGTGTTTGTGAGTAGAATGCTAATTTGAAAAATCAAATTTTTGCTTTTGTTTGTTTTATTTATTTTTTGAAGATGTGTTTTAATTTTGCTCAGTTAATGCACAGCAATTTTGAATTTTCTTACTAGCTTGATTAAAAATTATATATTTCAAAAATAATAATTAGGGCTCCATTTAGCTCTAGCAGCAAGAAAACAATGTTTTTCTTCTAGCAGGCCATTTTACCCTAGCAATTTAATCATGTATTCTTTAGGTTAAGCTAAAATAGTGTAAAAGTAAATAAGTTCAAATATAATCACTCTCATACTATAGAGTGTGCATTCAGGTTGTCTTCCATATTGCTTATCTTCTACATGAACCAGGATAATGGTATCTCTTCCATTCATGGCTCTGCCATCTTCCAAAGACTCACTGTCTGGAGATAGCCAGTTGAAGTGAAAAAGTTTTGAAGAAAACATATGGAATGTTTTTGAATGCTCAGACTGGAAGTGAGAGAAAGTTGCACACATTGTATCTGAGAGAACTTGGTCTCATGGCCACACTCTATGTTAAGGTGGTTGGCAAATATATTTAAGCAACATGCTCAAAAATGAGATGGAATTTGGTGGGTTAGTGGTTTTCTACAATAACTTTCACATTTACACATAAAATTCATTTACACATTCAGAAACTCATCTGTAAGATAGACCAAAAGAACCAATACTGTTTGCAAATACCTGACAGAGAACTGTCTAGTAAACTAAATTGAATTTCTAGTATTTATGTTTATTTATGGTGATGCAACATACTACTATGAAAAAAAAAAACTCTAACACACTTCAGCAAATTGTATTCTCTATTTTAATTATCCTTCCTGCGAGTTACATTTCTAGAAATACTCTGTAGGTTCCCATAAACCATGCTTATTTCTAAGATTAGAACTCTTATGCACATTAGTATCCAGCCACTCTAGAGTACTACCACAGTGCCGTGACTGATGGAGGACTGATTCTAAACTTAACCACTTACAGATGCTCTCGATAAACCTGCAGACCTTGAAAGTATTTTTTGATTTCAAATAAAGATGCTCCCTTCTTTCCTTCTGAGTTCCTAAGAACTTTGGAGCCTTTAATTCACGTGGATAAGATTCTAAACAGTTTAATTCCACTACAGAAATTTTAATAATGTTTCCACTCGGAAGATATCAGGGTCATGATTTGTGAAACACCCTTAAAAAGAATATTCTTAAAAGGATATGATACAATGTGTTCTTGCCATTGCCATCACTTCATAAGACAATGGGTCTGTGAAGCAGTAGCCTTATTAAGCTTTCTGTCTCTTGTATCTTTCCCTAATGCTAAGTTTCCTATTCCTTATCACTGAGAAGAGGTTATACCATTAATAAGGAAGTTTGACCCCAAAAAATGATCTAAAAGATACTTTAGATTTTCCACACACATAATAAACTCTAGTGACTTTTCTACCAACAAATAAGTAAATGAATTGTTTTTTTTTTTTTAATTTTGCCAGACACACCATTATGTTTGAATGAATTAAGTTCACTGACTCTTATCCTAAACTGGGTGCCCAGTTTATAACAACTTATGCCATATATAATCCTATAATAACTGGATTGACATTTACACATCTATCTCCTTTCCAGAGTTCCTTTACAGGAATATTGTATTTACTACAACATTTCAGTGCCCAGCACGATGCTTGGCATAATGTCATATTTCTTTATGAGTTAAATATTTCAAAATTTCCCAATTAATGAATTAAGGCACCAAAGGTTAGGGCTTTGTCATTTCATACTGTCTGTTTTTCCAAGTGTATAAAGTAGAAATCAGCCCTTTCTAAACATTAGTATAGGTTTGCACAACAAGAACAAATAACAAATAATACAAATGATTGATTTCTTTCATAAAAAACAGTGATAAAATGTGAAACAATAGAATGAAAAACAGAACTTGGTTCAGGAATATTGCCTGAATCTCCCTCAGATCATTTTGAAAAATAGGACTGTGAGTTTTTTCTTATCACATTAATTCAATATTAATTTTTGTTCTGAGTAAATGGTCAAACATAGTTGGCATTTAAAGTAGAGCACAGAAGTAAAGATTGCAATCTTTTAAATAAGTTTTGACTTATCAAGCAAAGCATTTTTTTTTTTTTTTGCATATTGATGTCAGGAAAACTAGTTTAGGGTCATTTTTTATTGTTGCTAGCAGAAACTGAACATTTCTCAGTTAATTGAGAGGTAAATTAAGAAGCTACAAGTAAGCCGGTCTCGGTGGATTGCCTGAGCCCACGGGTTCGAGACCCACCTGGGCAACTTGGTGAGACCTCATCTTTTCAATAAATCAAAAAATTAGCCAGGCGTGGTAGCGCACGCCTGTAGTTCCAGCTACTTGGAAGGCTGAGGCGGAAGGAT
>CAUYQG010060129.1:0-13640 GCA_963574415.1 Tarsius wallacei | reverse complement strand
AACTTAAGTCTGGAGAGGAAGGCAGACAAGTAAGCTACAGTACACAGTGATGGGTATGAGCTCGGGCATTATCAGAGCCTATAGCAGAGTCATTTAACCCATGCTTGGGTTGGGGTGAGGAGTGGGCAGGGCAGTGGTGTGCTGGCAAATGATTAACAATCAGTCCTCTGGGAAAAAAAAAAGCCTGATTTGTTGTGTTTGATGATTTCTTTAGTGTAAAAACTTCCATCATGGCTAATTTTAAGGTATTAGCTTGATGCCACTGAACACGGAGTTGGGAAGATATGTACATAATTGGCTCTTGTAAGTCAGAGCATGCTGCCTCTAGCACACCATTGAGGTAGGGAAGGCTTCCCAAAGTAAATGACATCTGTCTTTGTTAGTTTGGGCTGTCATAACAAAGTACCATAGACCATGTTGCTTGTAAACAACAGAAATTTATTTCTCACAGTTCTAGAGTCCAAGATCAGGGTGCCATCATGGTTGGGTCCTAGTGAGGACCTGCTTCAGGGTTGCAGACTATTGACTTCTCACTGTCTATGTGGCAGAAAGAGGGTGAGCTAGTTCTCTGGCCTCTTCTTATAAGGACATTTATCCCATTCGTGAGGGCTCCATGCTCTCACGCATGGGATAAATGTCCTTATAAGAGAGAACCTAGTTACCTCTCAAAGGCCTCGACTCTTAATACCATCACACTGGAATTAGAATTTCAACATATGACTTTTGTGAGTGGAGAAGGGACACAAACGTTTAAACCATTGCAATGTATAAGAAGATGTTTGAAGGATAAACAGAAGTTAGTCTATCAAATGTAGAAGACAGTCAAGGGGATTCCAGATAGAAGGAACAGCAAGTACAAACGAATCAAGGTGACAGGAAGCATGGTACCTTGGAAGTAAGTGATGATAGTTTGAATTAAAAAATGGGAAGAACAGTGCTATATTTCCCAGTAAGCATACTTTTAACTACGTATATGCATTTAATTATACTTTGTTTTCTGATCTCACTATTGCTTTTGCTAAACCATTTCCACCAAATTAGACCAATGTTGCATCTATGCCTGTGGCGAGTGTGTTTGCTTGTTTGTTTATTTATTTATATTTTTTAATAGAGATAGGGTCTCATGGTGGTGTACAGGCTGGTCTTAAACTCCTGGCCTCAAGTGATCTTCCTGCCTTGACCTCCCAAAGTGCTGGGATCACAGCTGTGGGTCATCTCCCCCAGTCTGTGATGAGTTTAAATCTTAGTAAGGACATGAATTTTAAAGCACTATAGATATGTGCTTCCTACTTTTTACTGTGGGCTTTTTCAAACACATAAAAGCAGAATAGTAATTAATTAACATATTCTTACTAGCCAACTTCAACAATTATAAACTCAGCCAATCTTATTTAATCTTTCTAGACAGTATGGACTTCTATGAAATCCATAACTTATTATTTTTCATAAATCAATTAACAATATTCCTTAATATTATTAAATCTTCACTTAATGTCCTAATTTTCCAAATTATTTTTCTTTTACAGTTTGTTTGAAACAGGATTCAAATAAGGTTCATACATTGTATTTTATTGATTTTTAAAAAGTCTCTCTTAACTCATTGATTCCCCATCCTTTTATTGTTATTTTTTAATTATTTTTTTGATTTGGGGTCTCACTCTGTCGCCCAGGCTGGAGTGCAGTGGCACAATTACGGCTCATCATAGCCTCAATCTCCTGGGCTAAGGCGATTCTTCTGCCTCAGTCTCCTGAGTAGCTGGGACTTCAGGAGCATGCTACCATGCCTGGCTAATTTTTTGATTTTTTTGTAGAGACAAGGTCTCACTATGATAACCAGGCTAGTCTCGAACTCCTGGGTTTAGGCAATCTTCCTGCCTTGGCCGCCCAGAGTGCTGGGATTACAGGTGTGAGATACATTGCCCAACCCCCAGCTTTATTTTAAAATTATTATTTCAATGTATTTGTTAAACAAAACAGGTTGTTATCCTGTAATATTTCTCACATTCTGAATTTTGTTGATTACATGTCTGTGGTATTAACACATTCTTTTGTTTCCTATATTTCCTGTACACTAATAGATTTAGAGGTTTATTCTGATTCAGAATTGATTATCTGGCAGGAATATTTTATGTACTGTGTATGTCCATCAAGGGTACATAATATCTGGCTGAATCTCTCTTTTTTTTTAGTGATGCTAGTGGACATAAATGGTCATTGCCTGGATTCATTATTTCATCAAGAATTTGGAAGATGGTGATTCCTTCTTCATTTATTATTTGGAAAACTTCTATAAAAGGAAAGTTCCTCTCAAAAACTGATCACTGTGAGGGGCAGTTTCGATTCCCTTAACATCATCCTTCAAAGGTGACCAATGAAGTTTTTTGTTTTTGCTTTTGGTAATATTATGAACTCTTGAAGTTTTAACATATTTGATATGTTTCAGTTCATCATTTAATTGCAGTTATTATTATTAATGATACTCAAATTGGCTGTTGTGACCCTTTAAAATTGGCTCCTGAATGCTTTTGACACAAGTCCAGGTGATAGCTTTCTTGCTTTCTGATATAGTAATTAATAAAATAATATAAAGGGTGCCTGAATGATGCATATTTGCAATTTTAAAATAAAATTTTAAAATAAAAAATATGTTAAAAAATAAAATAATATAAATAGGTAATTTGAAATATTTGTGACATGTTAGCTGCATAATTGTGACTCTAAATTACCATTTACTTATGCTTTATATAAAAGAATACAAAAACTACCCTTGCCTCCAGCTATGGAGTGTTGACATACAAGACAAAGCTTCCTTGAATTCAATATCCCGCTAATTTCTAGCTTTACTGAAAAACAAAAAGCCAGTGCATGATCTCCACTCCTAAATAAATAATTTATACTCATCCAAGTATATTTTTAAAAATAAGATGAGGGGGAATTTCTTGCTTTTAAAAATGTGTTCCTGGAGTTACTAAAAAAGTACAGTTTCAAAATAGTTGATAAAAACCGCTCCGCCATACTTTAGAAGAATGGAGGTACTGGGACCACTGATAACAAGCCTGCCAGTCAGACTTGGCTCTTTTTTTCATCCTGCTGCATTAGAGGCTGGGCCCTTCTTTTTTGTTTTTCCTTTTCTGCAGTCTTTAGTGTCTTGTTTAGCTACTCCAGTGAGTTTCCCTTTTGCTCCTCCTTCTTCTCATGTTTACACTTTTTTTTCCCCCTGAAGTTTTATCCTTTCCTGCTGTCTTTTGTTTATGACTTAGTTCCAATTTTTGCAGAAGCAGGTTTGGCCTACAACCTGAACATTTTCTTTTGAGCTTTTTCTTCAGTGCCACTTTAGCCAAATTAACTTTCTTAGAAATCTTGGTGGTGGCTGCAGTGGGTCTTCACAAAGCTGAGCTATCTAGCTGTTGCTGATCCCATAGCCTGATTTACCCATGGTGGGAGCAATGGGAGAACTCGATTAACTGAGTCAGGAGTCTGCCCATTACGTTGATTTAATATAAGGAAATTATCTATCTATCATCTAACTATCATCTCTATCATCTATGTACTCATTCCCTCCTCTTTCCCTCTCCCCATTTTTAGAAAAATGATAGTATACTTTACATACTTTTCTCTACCTTGCTTTTTTCAACCAACAATATACCAGGAAGAGGATCACTTCAAAGTAGTATATACAGTATATATTCCTTATTCTTTTCACAGCTTTCTAATACTCCATCTGGTGATCTTGTAGGTATATCGCATTTGATTCAACCAGTCCCTTATTTATGGACTCTTTTTTTTTTTTTAACATTCTGCTATTACATATAGAGCTGCAATGAATAACCTGTTCATATGTCATATGGTATTTTTGCCAGTGTATCTTTGTTATGGATCCCTAGAAGTGGGATTGCTGGGTGAAAGGGTAAATGCTTATGTAATTTTGCTAGTTATTGACAATTTCCCCTCCAATGGAGTGGTGCGATTTTATAATCCCACCATCAAAGCAAGGGAGTGCTTGTTCACAGCTTCACCAAAAGACTGTGGTCAAACCTTTGAGTTTCTGAAAATCTTATAGGTGAGAAATCATATCTCAGTTTACTTTTAATTTATATTGCTCTTACAAATAAGGTTGAACATTTTTTCATATGTTTGAGTCATCTTTCCTTTTTTTCCTGAGCACTGTCTTGACAATTAAAAAATATTCAATGTGTTTCAATCTATTATAGTCTTTGTGTGTGTGTGTGTGTGTGTGTGTGTGTGAAGTTCCATCTTTGACCAGCAGAAGCCTCTTCAGGTTTTCTCCTGTGTCTTTCCAAACTTTTTTTTGGTTAAAAAATTTTTTTTGAGACAGGATCTTGCTCCGTCACTCAAGCTGGAGTGCAGTGGAGCACTCATAGCTCACAGTAGTCTCGAACTCCTGGGCTCAAGCAATCTTCCCACCTCAGCCTCCTGAGTAGCTAGGACTACAGGTGTGAACTACTGCACCTGGATCCTATGGCCTTTTAACATGACCTCAGTATTCTTTTATTCCCCCCCCCAATAATCATTGGTAACTTCTTTGCTAAATGGCACAAGATAGTTTTGACTTATTTTGTATATTAAATACTCCAGAATTAGCATCAACCATTTCTCCAAGCTGCTGATGACATAATCACTACTTGATATTATAGTGTATATGGTATTTTCGGTTTTTTTTTCTAACTTTTTTGAAACTTTGTGTGCCTTTTTCTTCCCTCCTTCCCTTCCTCTCTTCCTCCCTTCCTCCCTTCCCTCTTTCCCTTCTTCCCTCCTTCCCTCCTTCCCTCCTTCCCTTCTTTCTTTTTTTGAGTTGGGGTCTTGCTCTTTTGCCCAGGCTGGAGTACAGTGGTATGATCACAGCTCATCACATCCTCAACCTCCTGGGCTCAGGTGATCCTTCCGCCTCAGCCTCAGGGGTAGCTGGGACTACAGACACATGCCACCACTCCTAAGTTTTTTTTATTTTTTATTTTGTAGAGTTGAGGTCTTGCTGTGTTGTCCAAGCTGGTCTCGAACTCCTGGACTCAAGCAATCTTTCTGCCTCAGCCTCCTAAAGTGCTGGGATTACAGGCATGAGTCACTGCGCCTGGCAAGTACTTTGTTATTTATCATCTGTTTCTTTCTCTGTAGTCTAAGAATCTAGACTATAAGCTGCATGGAGGGCAACAACTTCATTTTATTTCCTAATGTATCCTAAACACCTAGAACAAGGCATGATGCGTTGAAGTGCTCAGAACCTGCTTCTTTCCATTTGCCAGAGTTGGTGATTGCAACATGTAGGAGGAGATATGTAATCATTCAGAGGCAGAGCCCAGGACATTTAGTCATTCGTCTGTTCATTCCCACATACTGAGTGGCTGGTCAGCTCCAGGCAGTTTTCCAGGCAAGATGGCAATGTTCGCATTCACCTGAATGCTCAGTCTAGCTATACTACTTTGCCTGACCAATGCCTTGACTGGACATTGATACACCTCTAGCCAGACTTATCAGGCAGGAATGATTCCTCTTCAATATCAAACTAGAACTAAATAACAGGGTCAAGGAGTGAAAAGAATTGGTGGGAGGATTTTCTTCCCTTAGGACTCATCCTGTAAGGAAAGCAGCACCAAACTTCATACATTATGCAAATGTTGTGTCTCATTTCTTACTTACATTTCCAGATACTACCTATAACAGCTATGTTCTACGCAGTTTATGTGAAAGTCATCTCTTCGTGTGAGAGAGAAAGCAGGGTAGACCAGGACTAACATTTGTTGAAGTACTATTGTGTGCCAGACATTCTTTGTAGATTTTCTCATTTTGTTTTCTCTTACAGTTACCCAAAAGATACAGTAAGGAGGACAAGAAATGCTTTCCTTTAAAGCATGTTTTAAAGGAGAGGGCATAAGGATTTTCTATTTGTTTTCTCAGCCCCAGAAGTTATTTCATCTTTCAATGCAGAAGTATCACCAAATACCATCTGCACAGAACTTCTCATGGATTTATTACACCACTGTGGTGAAGTGGGAGAATTTTCCATCTCCACTGAGGAGAGTGAGACTCAGGAGAGGTGATAACATATAAAACTCTATCAGTCATTTATGGCAGAGAGAGAGTCTTAAAGTTCAGCACACATCATCTGTAGGCATGTAAACACTAATTGCTGGGCCCTACCCCTAGAATTTCTGATTCAGACCATCCTGGTGAGACCCAAGGATGAATTTCTAACAAGTTCCCAGGTAATACTGATGCTACTGGTCCAGAAACCACAGTCTGAGAACTACTGATGTGGAAAACAAACAAACAAAACAGCACTTTTACCCTTTACAGGGTATCTAGAGAATCATACTGGGCTGAGAGGGTTGGTGGAGGTACATGGGCTAGGGTCAAAGCAAAGGGGTCACAGTGTACAGTGTACCCAGGCCCATGACCTGGGCCTACACTAGGGCAGTAGGTGACACTATGTCACTACCCCTAAAGTGAGAGGAAACCAGTCACTTGCCCTTAGAACAACTCATGTGATCATTGATGATTGTATCATGTCTCCCACCCTGAAAAGTCATGTGGGTGAGGGATTAAGCTCAAGACTCCAAAAATCTCCCTTGATCTTAACAGCTATTCAAGTTATTTACTACTTGAATCATTCCAATTAGGCTTTAGGAAGTTAGGAGAGGTTAAGTAAATTAGAAAAACTGATTTGTAAACGCCAGCTTAGTAGTGAAACTTCGAATACTCTAAGGTGTTTCCCATTGTGTCTGGAAACCTCCAGAGCTATAAGCGCTCTACTTTCTCCTAGCAATTGATGCTGGCCAGGGTATTGCTTAGCTTTTTTTTTTAATAGTGAGCTGCATTACTTTTAAATTATATTACTGAAAAATTTAAAACACTGTGTATGGGAAAAAAATAGGTAAAGCTTGTCTGGAATGGAGACAGCAAATATTTGCAAATTATACGTGGTTAATTCTTTTGACATATGAAGCATTCCCAGGAGCCAATAGAGAGGGACAAATGAGGCAAGCAGCCTCTAAAATGGCATCAATGAGTCACGCCTCCTAATGTATTTGTGCTTGTATAATCCCTATCCTTGAGTGTGGGCTGGGAGTTAGGAAAGGCTAAATAGTAAAGTTGAAATTACCCTAAAGCGTTTCCCTTTGTGTCCTGAAACCTCCAAGGCTCTGAACGCTCTAATTTCCCTTGGTGCTGGCAGTTAATGCTCCCCAGGGTATTGCTTAATTTCTGTTATAATGAACTGTTTTATTTATTTACTTACAAAATGTACATAACATAAAATTTACAATTTTAATTAAGTGTACAATTCAATGGCATTAACTACATTCACATTGTTGTGCAACCATCACCATCATTCATCTGTAGAACTTTTCTTGCATAACTGAAACTCTATACTTAAATGATAACTTTCTATTCTTCTCTTTCTTAGTCTCTGGTGACCACCATTTTTCTTTCTATTTCTATGAGTTTGACTACTCCAGTACCTCATATATAAGTTAAATCATACAGTTTTTGTCCTTTTGTGTCCGGCATCTTTCACTTAGCATCATGTTTTTAAGATTCAGCCATATTATAACATGCAGCAGACTTTCCTTCCTTTTAAAGACTGAATAATATTCCATTGTATGAATATACCACATTTTGCTTATACATTTATTCATTCATAGATACCCTAGTTGATTTTACTCTTTGGCTATTGTGAGTCACGCTGCTGTGAGCATGGATATGCAAATGTTTGTTCAAGTTCCTGCTTTTGCTTCTTTTGGGTATATAACCAGAAGTGGAATTGCCAATCATGTGGTAATTCTATGCCTCATTTTTTGAGGGACTGCTATACTATTTTCAATAGTGATTATACCATTTTACATTCCTACCAGCAACATATCTGGGCTCCAATTTCTCCACATCCTCACCAGCACTTAATATTTTATCTTTTTAAAATAATAGCCATCTTAAATTATTTATTTTTAAAATAAACTTTATATTGTAATAATTTAAACTTACAAAACTGTATAATCATAATTAACATTATTGAAAAATTTAAAACACTGTGTATGGCAGGAAAAGGTAAAGATTATGTGAAAAGTAGAGAGAATATTTGCAAACTATATGGGATATTTATTTGTGATATGTTAGGCCAACTTACCAACAGATTGGTGGGTCAGTGATGTCAACAGAAAATTCACTAAAAGAATGATATTTGTGTCTAATAAACATTAGGTAATGAAATGTCAGTGAAAATCAAATATATCATATTAAATGAAATAGGCAAATTGCAGAAGAATATATATAACGATTACAATTTTGAAGAATATGTGTATTTTTGTATATTTTATGTAAATATTTTCCTTTATATGTAGCTATACTCATACATCAGTATATACACATCAGTATTGGTTAGGGAGTGAAGTTCAGGCAGATAGGACACACAGGAAAAAATCAATTTACACATATAACGTTTTGTCTTGTTTGAAATTTTGTAATCAGGAAAGTTTATTAAGATAAAAATTTGCAAAGAGCAAAAAATATGTAACCCAACTGACAAAAATTAGGTGCACATATGTTTTGGAAATATTCACACAATATACTGGTTTCTTGGGAAAAGAGCACATTAAAGCAACTGATTTGACTGTGTATCTATGTGTGTTTCTATGTTTCAAACATTTTCACTCCAAATAATCACACACTCACATATGCAGCTTTCTCTTCAGCTTAGGCAGGAAGTGGATGTCTTGTTTTAGGGCTTAGAGACCAGAGAACGTTCTATATTCGGAGGATTGCTGCTAGTAGGGGGTAAATTTGCCAAGAAGTCCAAGCCTCTCCCTCATTCCCTCCTTTCCTTGTGAAGATCCTGTCCTGAGACTTTCCGAATTGCAACTCTGATTCTGATCACCAGGTGGCATCTGTCTCCTTTCTCTTTCTTCTCTCAACCTCTCCCTCTTCCTTTCCCTCTCTCTCTCTCTCAAATGAAAAGGCGTCTATTTTTTAGAAAAATACCAAAATGTTACTTTCAGAGTTACTCATGAGACAGTATAACCGGGCGCGGTGGCTCACGCCTGTAATCCTAGCACTTTGGAAGGCTGAGGCGAGAGAATTGCCTGAGCTCATGGGTTTGAGACCAGCCTGGGCAACATGGTGAGACCTTGTCTCTACAATTTAAAATAAAATTAGCTGGGCGTGGTGGCGCATGCCTGTAGTTCCAGCTACTTGGATGGCTGAAGCAGAAGGATCGTCGGAGCCCAGCAGTTCGAGGTTGCGGTGGCTGTGAGCATGCCACTGTACTCTAGTCTGGGTGACAGAGTGAGACTCTGACTCAAAAAACAAAACAAAACAGTATGTGTAAGATGATACAAACTGTGTTTTAATTTTTTTATATTTAAAGACTAAAAGATACCTATTCAATTTCACATACATTCATTTATCTTTCCTTCTCCTTCTCCCTCCCTCTGTTTCTCTTCATCAAGGTTGGCTGACCTGTCCACCTTGTAGAGAGGGCACCCTGGAGACAGCAAGTGGTTCAAACCCCCAAGTGCCATACCCCTATGGCTTCCTAAACCTTATTTTCACCTGCCTTTCTCCAGGCCACATTGCACATAGCTACCCAAGTGATTTCCCTGAAGCTGGCTCTGACATCATCACACAAACACCCTAAGAGGCAATCCACCACCTACCAAGAGAACTACAAACTCATTTTTCCAACTGGCATTCAAGGCTCCTCAGCCAATGGATCCAGACTACATTTCCAGCCCTGTCTCCCAAGTACTCTGTGCTCTTGGCAAACTGCACAATGGCTGCTTCCTCAAGGGATGCCTGTGTTCCTTGTGTGCCTCTCTAGCAGGTCGGGGATCAATTTGCACAGATCTTGGCCCTTGAACACACATGGTGACATTACATATTTTAGAACAATCATTTTGAGGAAGGACTTTTGTCCTCATTTTTAAAATGTAGAAATTGCCGGGCTCGGTGGCTCAGCCTGTAATCCTGCGCCTTTGGGAGGCTTAAGTGAGTGGATTGCCTGAGCCCGCGGGTTCGAGACCCGCCTGGGCAACTTGGCAAGACCTAATCTCTACAATAAAAATCAAAAAAATCAGCCGGGTGTGGTAGCGCGCGCCTGTAGTTCCAGCTACTTGGAATGCTGAGGCGGAAGGATCGCCGGAGCCCCGCAGGTTGAGGCTGCGGTGGCTGGAGCGGCCACTGCACCCCAGCCTGAGCGATAGAGTGAGACTCCAACTCAAAAAAAAAAAAAATGTAGAAATTGAATCTCAAGTCTAATGAGAACTACTCTTGTCTTTGGGAAGTAAGTTATAGAAGCAAGAGATCCAGCTCGGTAGTGATAATGAACAGTAGCATGTATTTTGAATAGATAGGTGCTCACTATTATTAAGTGCCAACTATGTGTAGCATTAATTTTATTTTTTCCCAGAATTTAAATGACACATGTTCGTTGTAAAACATTCGGAAAATATGTTAAAGTAGAAAGAGAATGGGAATAAACATCCGCAATCCCGCAACTGGAATAGTCCATCCCTTTCTAGGATTTGCTAACATCTAGTGGTAAGTTCTAGAATGTCAAATTATACCTATAAATGAAGATAGGTCAAGACGGGTAAAAAACATTTCTAGGTTCTATCTTACCCTGACTTCAGTACGCACAATTTCCCAATTTCACTACATTGCTTCCCCTTTTAGGTGATAGATTTCTAGGGCTCAGGCTATGGCTGTGTTACAATTGTTTGTAATGGTAGGCAAGTATTATGAAATGACATACATACGTGTACCAATTCACCAACTTCTCTTGATGGAGATAAAATCCCTTTCTTTGTGCTAAAGAGCCAAAGTGTATGACCAATACTGCTTGGTCTCCAAGGGAGTGATATATAGGGGATAAAGCACAGGCTTTGGAATCACAGAGGGAAAGGGGAATGCAGGTAAGGGATCAGATATTTATTTAGAAACACTCTATAGTCAGACAGCGTAGTAAAATGCTTTATAATAGACTTGAGTAATGTGTAGGATGCATTTTGTAATTTTTGGGGTAATATGTGAAGAGTTATAGAATGTATCCATTTTTTTGAGTCGGAATCACACTCTGTCACCCATACTGGAGCTCGCAGTGGCACGCTCACGGCCACCGCAGCCTGGACCTGGGCTCAGGCAATCCTCTTGCTTCAGCCTCCCAAAGTGCTGGGATTACAGGTGTGAGCCACCACACCCGGCAGAATATGTAATTAACAAGGTAATAGAGAAAATTAAATTATAAAAAAATCATTGAGCAATTCAAAAGAGAGCAAGAGAAAAAGCAGCATAAAACAGGCAGAGCAAGTAAAAAACAAATGATAAGGTGGTAGATTTAAGCCCCAATATGCCATATATAATGTATATAATAGATAAACAAGCCTAAATATTTCTTTTTTTGTTTTGTTTTGTTTTTTTGAGTTGGAGTCTCACTCAGTCGCCCAGCCTGGAGTGCAGTGGCGCTCTCAGCCACCACAGCCTCAACCTGCTAGGCTCCGGTGATCCTTCCACCTCAGCCTTCCAAGTAGCTGGAACTACAGGTGCGCGCTACCACGCCCGGCTAATTGTTTTGATGTATTATAGAGATGAGGTCTCGCCAAGTTGCCCAGGCGGGTCTCGAACCCGCGGGCTCAGGCAATTCACTCACCTTGGCCTCCCAAAGCGCGGGATTACAGGCTGAGCCACTGAGCCCGGACAAGCCTAAATATTTCAATTAAATGACAAAAATTATCAGACTGGATTAAAAATATATGTTGTTTAGAAGAGCTCTACCTTTAATATAAAGCCACAGAAGGCTGAGAGCAAAAGGATGGGAAAATATATGCCATGCAAATATTAACAAAGTAAAGCTGATGTAGGTATATTAATATCAGATAAAGTCGATTTTAAAGAAAGAAGTAGTAGTAAAGACAAAAAGGGACATTTCATAATGGTCAAAAACTAAATTCATCAGGAAGATAAAATAATTCTAAATTTGTATGCATCGAATAATATAGTCTTTAATAACACAGCTCAACATTATGTTTGTGAGATTCATCCATTTGTTTCCATGTGGTAGCAGTTTGTTCATTATTGTTGCTGCATTTTATTATATAAATATATTGGGAGATTTTTAACCGACTCTTCTCAGTATTTGTAAATAAGACAAAGCAAGTAAATGTATAAAAGATTTGAATAGCATAATTAATCTTAACGTAATTGACAAATGTAAAACCCTATACTCTAAAACAACAGAATACACCTGATTTTTTAGGTACAAATGTAACATCTTCAAAATTTGACTACGTGAAAGGTAAAAAGCAAGTCTCAACAAACTGCAAAGGTTGAAATAACACAGAGTATATTCTATGCAAAATTAAGCTAAAATTAATTTAAAAAATAGAGAATTACTACATGATTTGAAATTAAGAAGTACATTTCTAAATCAACTATTGACCAAACAAGAAATGAAATATAAATTATATACCAATGTTCATAGCAGCTTTGTTGGTAATTGGCCTAATCTGGAAACAACCCAAATGTCCATCAACTGGTGAATGAATAAACAAATTGTGCTACATATATACGGTGGAATACTACTCAGCAACACAAAAAACCAAGCTATTAACAGCCAACAACATGGATGAAGTGCAAAAGCACTATGTTAAATGAAATTCATACATAAAAGGCTGATTTCATTTATATGACATTCTGAGCAAAGCTAAACCATAGGGACAGAAATCAGATCAGTGGTTTCTAGGTGCTAAGGTTGAGGAGAAAGTGTTGACTATACAAGGCACAAAGGACCTCTGTGGGGTGATAAAAATATTCTATATCTTGACTATGGTTGTGGCTACATGACTGCATGCAGTTGTCAAAACTCATAAAAATTTACACCTAAAAAAGTGAATTTTACTGTGTGCAAATTACACATTGATAAACCTGATTTAAAAAAAAAACCTGTGAATTACAAAACGGTTGGAAATAAACCGTCAAGGCATCTATCTCAAAAAGCTAGGAAAAAACCCAGCCAACCAAATCAAACTGAGTCAGGCTGGTGATGGTATAATTCTTTTTTTGTAAAGTTACGTTTTTTTTTCCCTCGTGACTTGCACATGATGATTCAAGTATCTATCCTCAATCCTTACCTGTATCAATTATTCCTTTTTTTTTTAACTTTTCAAAGTATTAAGGTTTTAATCATAAAACTTAAGATGAATGAAAATATCAAGATGTACTACGTAACAATTAGTTGGTTAAATCATGCAACAATCCTGTTAAGGATATAAATACAGTCACCATCTTCATCTGGGTTGGTTTGTTTGGTTGGTTGTTTTCCAATATAAGGTTTAAGAATTTATTTTATTTATTTATTTATTTATTTTATTATGGTATTGTGGGGTACAGTTAGGGGTTAGGCATACCAAAATGCTTCGTTCAGGCACCCTTGATGATAAGAGGTGTCTCCCCATCCCCAGACAGATATTTACCACCATTAATCCCATCACCCTCACCCCCCCCCCCATAGTTTCCCACCACTGTCAGTCATTTTCTTGTGGTAATACATTGGATGATCAAGGTCTACTATATGAGTGAGAACATGTGATACTTAGTTTTTTGTTTCTGTGAGAGGTCACTCAGTATTATGGACTCTA
>CAUYQG010060128.1:0-24903 GCA_963574415.1 Tarsius wallacei | reverse complement strand
GTAGTTCCAGCTACTCGGAAGGCTGAGGCGGAAGGATCGCCGGAGCCCAGCAGGTCGAGGCTGCGGTGGCCGGGAGCGGCCACTGCACTCCAGTCTGGGCGACAGAGTGAGACTCCAACTCAAAAAAAAAAAAAAAAAGAACAGAGATGTGATTAAAGGTTACAGTCTTTTTATTTTTCAATAAGCTTTATTCTGTATATTTGAGGTTTATAATATGTTATATATCATACATATAAGATAGTAAAGTGATTACTGCAGTCAAGCAAATTGATGTATCTATCACCTCACCTAGTTACATTTTTTGGGTGACAAGAACAGCCAAAATCTACTTACTTAACAAAATCCCAAATATCATACAATTTTATTAACCATAATCTTAATGTTATGTTGTACATTAGATCTCTAGACATGTTTATTCTACATATCTTTTACTTCTTATCATTTGACCTGCATGTCCCATTTCCTCCCCTTGACCCCACTCCACCCCTGATAACCACTGTTTTATTTTCTATCTCTGTATATTTTATCTTTTCTGTTTTTTTAGATTCCATGTATAAGTGATATCATACAATTTTTTCCTTCTGTGTCTGGCTTATTTCACTTAGCATAATGTCCTCCAGGTCCTTTATGTTGTGGCAAATGGCAGGATCTTCTTTGGTAAGGCCAAGTAATAATCTATTGTGTACAAATACCACATTTTCTTTATCTGTTCGTTAATTGACACTTTTCCATATCTTGGCTGTTGTGAATAATGCTGCAGTGAACATAGGAATGCAAATAACCTTAGGAGGTGGTGATTTCCTCTCCTTTGGATATATACCCAGAAGAAGGATTTCTGGGTCATATGGTAATTATATTTTTAATTTTAAGAACCCTACATAATTTCTTTCCATAATTGCTGTACCAATCTATATTACCACCAACAGTATACTAGGGTTCTCTTTTCTCCAGTTCCCCACCATCATTTGTTATCTCTTGTCTTTTTGGTATTAGTATATTAATGGGTGTGAAGTGATAGCTCATAATGGTTTCACTTTGCTTTATGGTGGTGATTAATGTGATATTGAACACCTTATTAGATAGGTGGTTTGCAAATGTCTTTTCCCTCAGTAGGTTGCTTTTTCATTTTGTTGATTGTTATCATTGCTGTACAGAACTTTTTAGTTTTATGTGGTACCATTTATTTATGCTTATATTTGTAGCCTGAGCTTTTGGTGTGATATCCAAAAAATCATTGCCAAAGCCAGTATCAGAGAGCTTTTCCCCTGTTTTCTCTTCTAGGAGTTTTGTGGTTTTGTGTTTTAACATTTTAGTCTTTTTTTTTTTTTAAATCGAGGGCTCACTCTGTCGCCCAGGCGGAGTACATTGGCATGATCACAGCCCACTGCAGCCTCAACCTATGGGGTTCATCTGCCTCAGCTCCCTGAGTAGCGGGACTACAGACATGTGCCACTGGTCGCCTGGCTAATGTTTTGGTTTTTTTTCTTCCCACAGAGTCAGGGTTTCTCTTTGTAGCTCTACTCTGACAGTCTCTTTTAATTGATATATTTATCACTTTGACATTTAAAATGATTATTGTTATAGTATTAACATCTGCTATATTCTTTACTGTTTTCTATTTGTTGCACTTGTTCTTTGTTCCCTTTTTTGTATTTCACACTTTTTCTGCCTTTTCTGATTTTAATTGAGCATTCTATGAGATTCCATTTTCTCTCCTTAGCATATCAGATATGCTTATTTTTTACTGGTTGCCCTAGAATTTCCACTATACATTTATAGCTAATCCAAATAACACTATACGGATTATATAATACTGTTTATATTAACACAGTATTTCTAATCCCTTCCACCTATCCTTTGTATTATTGCTGTCATTCATTTTACTTACAAGTATACATAGCCTACATACATGAATGAGTATACATATTTAAATACATTGCTGCTATTATTAATTTGAGTGAATTATCTGTTAAATCAATTAAGACTAAAAAAAATAAAAGTTTATATTTCCCTTCCCCTATCCATTCTCTTATGCTCTTCCTTTTGTCATGTAGATCCAAGTTTCTGACCTATATGTTTTCCTTCTTTCCGAAGAACTTCTAACATTTTTTGGAAAGCAAGTCTACTGGCAACAAATTCCCTCTGTTTTTGTTCATCCAAGAAAGTCTTTATCCCCCCCCCCCTTTTTTTTTGTTGAGTCAGGGTTTCACTCTCACTCTGTCACTTAGACTGGAGTACAGTGGCATGATCACAGCTACCTTGATCTTCTAGGCTTAAGCGATCCTGCTACCTTAGCCTTCCAAGTAGCTGGAACTACAGGCACACACCACCACACCCAGCTATTTTGTGTGTGTGTGTCTCTTATAAATTTTTTTTATTTTATTTTATCTTATTATAGAGATGTGAGGTACAAGTTAATTTTTTGATTTATTTAGAGATTAGGTCTCTCCAAGTTGCCCAGGCTGGTCTCAGACCCCCTGGGCTCCGACAATCCCTTTGCCTCTGCCTCCCAAAGTGATGGGATTACAGATGTGAGCCACCATACGTAGCTCTCCTTCACTTTTGAAAAATAACTTCACAGGCTATGTACAGAATTCTAAGTTGGTGTTTTGGGTTTTTTTTTTTTCCTCTGTCTCTCACTTTAATTATTTCACTCTACTCTCTTCTTGCTTCCATATTTTCTGAGAAGTCAGAAGTAATTCTTATATTTACTGTTTTCTAAGATTTTTTTTCCCTCTGGCTTCTAAAATTTTTTTCTTTCTCTTTGATTTTCTGCAGTTTAACTATGCTATGCCTAGGTGTAATTTTTTGGCATTTATCCAGCTAGTGTTTTCTGAGCTTCCTAGATCTGAGTTTGATAGCTGATAATAATTTTGGGGAGATTCTCAATCATTCTTGTTTCAGATATTGATTTTGTTCCTTTCTCTTGTCTTCTGGTATTTTCATTATGTGTATTTATACCTTTTCATAGTAGCCCCACAGTTCTTGGATATTCTGTTTTGGTTTTGTTTTTTAGTCTTTTTCCTCTTTGCTTTTCAGTTCTGGAGGTTTCTATTGAGATAACCCTCAAACTCATATATGCAACAGAATATTATTCAGCCTTAAAAAGGAATGAAGTTCTGATGTATGCTAAAACATGAATGAATCTTGAAAACATTGTGCTAAGTACAATAAGAGACAAAAGGACGAATATATGATTCCACATTGTGGGGTTCCTAGAACTGGCAAATTTTTTCTTTCCTCTATCTACTGATGAACCCATCAAAGGCATTTTTTTATTTTTTTTCGTGAGGTTTTTTTGTGGGTTTTTTTTTTCTAGCATTTCTTTTTTATTCATTCCTAGAGTTTTTATCTGTCTGTCTATGTTATTCTGTTCTGGCATGTTATCTACCTTTTCTATTAGAGCTCTTAGCATACTGATCATAATTGTTTTAAATTCTCAATCTAATAATTCCAACATCCCTGCCACATCTGACTCTGGCTCTGATGCTTATTCACATCTCTTCAGACTATGTTTTTTGCCTTTTAGTATACCTTGTCATTTTTTGTTGAAATTTGGATATGATATGCTGGATGAAAGGTGTTCTGGTAAACAGACCTTCAGTGCTATGGTGGTAGATTGTGGAGAGGAAGCATTCTATTGTCCTATGATTAGGTTTCAGTCTTTTGATTAATCTATGGCCTTGGACTGTACATTTCAATAGTGTTTTCAGTCCTTCCCCACCCCTTAAATGGGGCAGGATAAACCCTCTAGGGAACTGGAGTTGGGTATTTTTCTTTTCCTAGGTACGTTAGGCTCTGTTAAAATAGTTTCTCTTGAGGGCTGACCTTATTAAGAACAGAATGTTTTCATATACTCAGATAATTGTTTTTCCCTTCCCTCTTTTCTGAAGCATGAGGAGATTTTCCTCCATTATTCACTGTGAGGATCTAGTAGAGCTTCTGGAAATAAAACTCACAAAAATAGGAGGAGTTCACTCTGTGACTGGCTCCCCTTGCAGCTTCTAACTCTCAGATTTGTGCACACTGAGCTCCTAGCAGTTCGGTTACAGTTCAGGTTTTCCCACAATGGCTGTGGATACAACGGAGGTCTCTGCTCATGAGTTTCTGCTCCAGTAAGTTGTGACTCTGTCTGTCTCTCCAGTAGGGTGGGAGGAGCAGGGAGGAGGACAGTTTCCCTCTGATCCCACTTTTCTGATGAATCTAAGGAGAACTGCTGATTTTCAGTTTGTTGAGCTTTTTACTCTTTATTAGGACAAAGTGCTGATTTCTACTCTCTCTACATGCTAGACTGAAACTTGGAAGATGCAGAACCTTTATATTCCAAACAGAAACTATGTATCCATTAAACAGTAATTCCCCACTTCCCTCTCCACTAGCATTGGTAATCTGTAATCTGTTTTCTCTATGAATTTGCCAGTTCTAGGAAACCCATATATGTGGAATCATATATTCGTCCGTTTGTCTCTCTTATTGTACTTAGCATAATATTTTCAAGATTCATTCATGTTTTAGCATACATCAAAACTTCATTCCTTTTTAAGGCTGAATAATATTCTGTTGCATATGTATACCTCATTTTGTTTATCTTTTCATCTGTTGATGGAAATTGAGTTGTTTCTACCTTCTGGTTCTTGCGGACAATGCTACCATAAACACTGGCATACGAATATCTGTTTGCAACCCTGTTTTTAATTATTTTGGCTATATAGCTAGGAGTGGGATTACTGGAGTTAGATGGTAATTGTATGGTAAGCTTTCTGAGGAACTGTCAAACTGTTTTCCACAACAGCTACATCATTTTACATTTCCACCAGCAATGCATAAGGGCTCCAATTTCTCCACATACTTGCCAACACTTATCATTTGCTGTTTTTAAAAAATTGTAGCCATATTAGTGGGTGTTTTTATTATTATTACTTTATGATGATTTTATTATTGTAGTTTTTAGTTTTATTTCCCTTCTGATTTATGCTGTTGAGTGCTTATTGGCCATTTATATATCTTCTTTGGAGAAATGTCTTATTTTCTTGAGTAGTAATTTAAATCAATTTAAGTAAAATCTACTCGATCAGACTAAATTACAGCAATGTTTTGATTCTGTATGTAGGAATAATGTACTCATGAATACCTCCTGATACTACCATTCTCCTTCAAGAAATTATAGCAACTTTTAAGTCCAGCACAAAGGAAATATTTACTTGATCTCACAATTCAGTATGATTAGTCCAGATCTTCTTTTCATAGAATTTTTTAAAAACTGTATAAACATTGATTTCTCCACATACTGATTTCCCTTTTTCCTATTCTTTATGACTCTTTCCTGTAATCTGTTTCTCATTCCAAGTATGTAAGTTTTTCTAAATAACAAGCTTATATTTTAGTTCTTTTACAGTATCACTTTATCTCTAATCAGTTAAATGTTTAAGCTTAATCATAGAGGCCAGTTATCTGATATCCAGTTTTTCTGTTTTAAAAAAAAAAAGATCACCTCCTGTATTGGTATTTTTTCTTCTGAATTTAATAAATTCCACATTAGTGGTAATAAGTTGAGGGCTAGAACATGTGTCCTATTACAGATGAGCAATTGGATATCATTAGGTTGTCCCCCCGTCCTTTGTACATATATCTTTAGGTGTGTTAATCCATTCAGTAGACACATTAATGAGCACTGGTTGAAGTGTAATATTGTAGGAAGTAAGGCTTGTTGACCTCAGCATGGAGTTTAATACCTCTAATTAAATTAGATAGTCAACAGTCAGTATAAAGAAATAGCCATGCCTCTGGCAAGCTAGAATTATTTATGACTCTGGTTCTTTGTTTTAAACTTGATAGGAGAATATTATTTATATCCATTTTATAAAAACTAATTTTAGTTCTTACTTTTTATTTAAAATATCATCTGGTGATTTAAACATTTTATTTTCTCAGAATGAGAAGTAAATGTCCTTGGATCTATTTAAGTGTAGCATTTTTATTTCTTGTGAAGAAAAGGTTTTTCAAGGCTCAAGACAATAGCAACAGAATTTTTACAACAAAGACTATACTTTTTGAACAAATTAACCGAACATTCAGTCTAACAAAGTTTCTCTGAGAAATATTATACCACCATATCAAAAATCCTGATATAACCGTAGTCCAAGCCACCTGTTCTATAAATTATCTCTATGGAAGAAGATTGATGGAAACTGGTTAAAAATAATTTCCACTTAACTGAGTGTATTCACCCCTAAAAATCTAAAGTGCTGCAAGCATTGGTATAAAGTGTTCACAGGAGCCTCTCTCATTTCCTCTGTCTCCTTGTTGTAGCCACTTGCTGATACTCTCCTTCATAGGTAGCTGAATCATCCTTTTAGAAGTTTGATGAAGATCAAGTTGAGATAATTGTAACATACTTAGTTGGACTCTCTAGTCTAGCTTTCATTTCCTGGACCCCCCAAAAGAGAGGGAAAGAAGCACTCTATTTAAGTCAGTTTCCTCTGAAATACTATTAGTGTAATAGACAGTATTTCATTTTCTGTGTGAAATTTGGTCACAATAATTTCACAAATAAGTGAACTTTGTAGACCTGCTTGGTCTGACTTTAATTTTAAATCCATTTCTTAATTTTATGTAGAAGTAAAATATAAGACTTTCCAAAGAACTATATGCTAAATGTGGTCTGGAAAATGAATTCAAAAAACAAATTTAAGGAATAATAACAAAAATGTCTTCATTATTTTAGTAAATGTGAAGTTAGGATTATAGTTATAAATGCTATGAAATTATACTTATGGGTTCAGTTCCAAATATAACAATTAGCCTTGTAAAAGATAATTCTATTTTTGTAGCATAGACTCTGCCCTTAATCCCAATTTTTACAAATACACTCCTGATGACTAGAATAGAGGATGGAGAAACCAGGAAATATAAATTGTTCAGCACAAGTGTATCTCACCACTGTAAATGGTATGATTTGGATGGGATAGCAGTGGCTTCTCATTGCATGTAAAATAAACTTCTAATTTCTTACTGTTGCCTTCAATCCCCTACATAATTTGACTACCTGCCTGCCTCACTTATCTCTTTTCCTATCTCTTTCCTTTTCTTTTTTTTTTGAGTTGGAGTCTCACTTTGTCGTCCAGACTGGAGTGCAATGGCACACTCCAGCCACCGCAGCCTCGACCTGCTGGGCTCCGGTGATCCTTCCACCTCAGCCTTCCAAGTAGCTGGAACTACAGGCGTGTGCTACCATGCCCGGCTAATTTTTTTGTTTTATTATAGAGATGAGGTCTCGCCAAGTTGCCCAGGTGGGTCTCGAACCTGCGGGCTCAGGCAATTTGCTCACCTCGGCCTCCCAAAGCGCCAGATTATGCACTGAGCCACCAAACCCGGCCATTCTCTTTCCCTTTCATTGACCACAATCTGACCTCAGTGGCTGTCATTCTAACCTTCTACCCTGTCAAACTCATTCACATCTCTGGGGCTTTATACACTTAATAGTCTCTCAGTTTGAAATAATTTTTCTTCACATCATCAGGCTTTCTCATTCTCATTGTTCTATTCTCAAACGCACATGACGGTTTCTCAGAAAGACCTTTTTAGACCATCCTAGTTAAAGAAGCCTCCCTCTACTCAGGAACTTTATCACATTACGCTATATTGTTTTCTTTATAGCACTTATCACCATGTGAAGTTGTCCTGTTTATGTATTATGTATGTTTATCTGACTCTTCCCACTATAATATCAGGATCATGGGGACAAGGACTTTGTCTCTCTGCTTTGCTTACTGCTATATCCCCAGCACCTAGAACCAGGCCTGTTGGTGTTTGACAATGTTTGTTCCAGTGAATTACCATGGCTAGAATAGCCACAATTCAAAAGAATGAGCTATAGACACCTTTGTTATTATCAAAGTATCATATTTAAATAAATACCATAATTGCAGATAATTCTGTTTTTATGCTATGCACTATGTAATGACAGAAAAAAATTTCCAAGGTAAATATTGTTATATTATCTTTTTAATAGCCTGCAGTATTTACTGAAGGCTTACTATGCTAAGGCATAGATACTAGATACTGTGCCTGCTTTTAAGAAGCTGTTTTTGATTGCTAAAAATGAATAATACAGACAGCAAATGAATATATGAAAATATGTATGACTGTTAGAATGTGTATTAAAGTATATTTTTTCATATGACTGAGGGGTATATGATAGAGTATGTTTTGCTAAGTTTGAATTCCTGGAAGTTGGAGAAAAGAATAAGGGCATGGGATAGTAAGAACACTCTTTCAGTTTCTACATATAGTGGCTGGGTACAGTGGCTCATGCCTGTAATCCCAGCACTTTGGAAGGTCAAGGCAGGAGGATTGCTTGAGCCCAAGAGTTCAAGGGCAACTTGGCAAGACCTCATCTCTACCAAAAAAGAAAAACTATTAGGGTGTGGTGGTGCATGCCTCTAGTCTCAGCTACTCAGGAGAATGAGGTGCAAGGATTGCCTGTGCCCAAGTGGTCCAGGCTGCAGTGAGCTGTGATCATGTTACTGCCCTCCGGCCTAGAAGACAGAGTGAGATCTTGACTCAAAACGAAAAACAAAAACAAAAATGCAAAATTTCCTCATAAATACCACTATCTCCTGAAGTGACTGCCTAACCAAATTAACTTCTTCGTATTCTTCAGATTTTAGTTCAGTACTGTTATAGATCTATGTTCTTTGTTATTTATACTCAGGGAAGTATTAGAGCATTATCTATATTTTTATTATTAATTAATTTATTGTATGGTTATTTTACTGTCTCCTTTGCTGGACTTGAAGCTTTGAAAACAGAGACTATGTTTGCATCTGCAAAAGCTAACACCATGCATTTGGTCAGCTCTCAGTTATTTGAATGAAAGTGGATTGGAAGGAGGGAGGGAGGAAAGAGAAAGAGGAGGGCCTTTTAAGAACTTCTGAACTTGTCCAGCTATGTAAGATAATTAGCATATGATCTAGGACAACAGTAAAGGAAATAGGAAAATATAAAAAGGAATAGAATGCTTTTTTCAAAAAAATGAGGAGCTTTCTAGAGATGTAATGAGGAAAACAAGAATTGAAAAGGACTTTGGTCCTGAGTGATTATAATTAGTTGTTAGGGGCTTTTAACAGAAATGAGGAAGTCAAGAGGATAAACTGATTTTGTGAGAGAGATAAATAGTTACTTTACATGAATTCTAGTCTCCAGTCCCAGATGAATGATGTTTTATGGCACCGAAGAAGTCTGGAATTGACTCTGGAATCCCTGTTGATAATAATGAAGAATACCTTAGTCCATTTAGACTGCTATAACAAAAATACCATCGACTAGATGGATGGCTTATAAATCACAGAAATTTATTTCTCACAGTTCTAGAGGCTGAAAAGTCCAAGATCAGGGTGCCAGCAGTGTCAGTGTCTCATAAGACCACTTCCTGGCTCACAGATGACCATCTTCTCACTGTAACCTTACATAGCAGAAGGGGCAGGTGAGCTCTCTGAGCTCTCTTTTTATTAAGGACACTAATCTCTTAAAAAGGAGACTTCGTGACCTAATCATCTCCCAAAGCCCCTGCCTCCCAATACCATCACATTGGGAGTTAGGATTTCAATATATGAATTTCAGGAAAAACACAAACATGCAGTCTATAGCAATGGGCAAACATCTGATTTTTCCCAAAAGAACACAGAGCAAGCCACAGACTGTAGAAATTACCAACATTCATGAGCTTCATGTCAATGGCTGGCAAAATAGGATTATTAAACAGATGGTTTGTGAGCACTTAGATAATGAAGTCATGATCACTAGGAGCCACCATGAGTTCACCATAACAAATCACATCAAAATAACTTAATTTGTTTTAATAGGATTCTAGATCAGGGAAAATCATAGACTGTATAAAGCATTTAACTAAGTTGCTTGTTGTAGACAAGTTGAAGAAATGTGGTCTTAATAATAGTTTGGTAAGTATATTCATGACTGAATGTATAATCATATTCAGAACATGTAAATTAATTATTTAACAAAAAGTAGTATAGGGAGATGGTTAAAGTTTGGGTGCTGGAGCCAGCCTTCCTGGGTTTGAATCCTGGCTCGGCCACTTAATATTTACATGACCTTAGGCAAGTTACTTCATCCTTTTAAGCTTTAGTCCCTCACCTGTAAAAATAGGAGTAATAATAATTATACTTATCTTGTAGTATTGTTGTGAAAATTAAATTGTCACAAATAGTAAACACCTAATAAATACCTTTAATAAATGTAGAATTTTTTTTTTAAACCAAGGGAAAGTCTATAATGACTTGCTATATAAGGCTCTTGCTTAAGCTGTCCCATTTGACAGTTTTGTTCAAAACCTAAATGAAGACAGAAGAATTTGAATTTAAGGATAACCAAAATCTGGGAAACAGAACCAACACATTGAATAGCAGAATCAGGCCAGCTCAAAGATGGTCTGAACTTGGCAAGAGAAAATTTAACAAGAATAAATGTGAAATCCTCCCATTAGTTCTAGCAGTCAATTGTATCTGCTTAAAATAACTTTGTTTAAAAAAAAATAACTTAGGAGTTTGAATTGACTACAAGCTCCACTTGAGCAACATTATAAAAATGGAGAAAATAATTTAGTGAAAAGAACAAAGGAAAAAACAGTGCCACTGTGAGTTTGCTATATTAGTCAGAGCATATATGGATATTGTATTCTATTCCATACAGCACAATTTAATAGACACATCAGTAAACTAAGACAGTAATCCAGGATAATAAATAAGTTTATGAACAATAAAAAGAGGAATTAAGAACACTTTAACCCTAGAAAAGTTGAGATATAATTAGATGATCTTTAATTATCTGAAAAGTTAATGTATAAAATACAGATTGGATTTATTTGGTAAGGCTCATTTTGGAAGAAATAGCTTGAGGAAGGTAGTTTTTAGCTTAGCGTTAAGAATGTTTAATGATTTTAGCTCTTTAAAAATGACATGAGCCGGGTTCGGTGGCTCAGCCTGTAATCCCGTGCCTTGGGAGGCTGAGGTGAGTAGATCACCTGAGCCCGCAGGTTCGAGACCCGCCTGGGCAACTTGGTGAGACCTCATCTCTACAATAAATCAAAAAATTAGCCGGGCGTGGTAGCACGCGGCCTGTAGTTCCAGCTACTTGGAAGGCTGAGGTGGAAGGATCGCTGGAGCCCAGCAGGTCGAGGCTGCGGTGGCCAGGGAGCAGCCACTGCACTCCAGTCCGGGTGACAGAGTGAGACTCCAACTTAAAAAAAAAAAAAAAATGACATGAACAGCCATTGCTTTGCTAAACTCTGGTGTGTCCATGTGGCTCTCTGAGCTATGGCCGCCATGTTTCTTAACTTTGGCCCCCTCCCCTATCTTGGAGAAGTGAATCTCCTTTCCTCTGATTTACTTTCTAAATAAACTATATTTTTCAATCTAAAGAAAAAAAAAAATGACACAGGCTAATTTGTGAATTAGTAAACTCCCCAACCCTGGAAGTATTCAAGTAGAGTCAGGATATCATCCACTTATCAGGGATATTGTAACATGAGTTCCTGGGAAATTAGGACATTAAGGTCTCTTCCAGTATTAAAATTCTACAATGTATTTGAGGACTTACAGTTTGTACACATGTTTAATTTCACTTAGCTGCTTTATCTTCATGAATTAGTAATGATCCTCTATTACTTATGTTATAAACCTTGAAACCCAACATGAGTTCAGCAGCAGTCGAAGTGAATTTGGAAGAGTAATTTGGTTGCCAGTTATTTTAAGAGACCTAGTCCATTGTATTCCATTTCAGAAATGAATTAGCATCTGGGTCAAAAAACATGTAGGTAGGAACTTTGAGAGTTTTCAGAGTATAGGAACACCGCTGATTAATCTTATACTTAGAATACAATCTTGTAAGTCCATAAGAGATAAGGAATAAATAAATAAATATCCTCAGGTACAGTGGCTCACTCCCATAATCCTTGGGAGGTGGAGGCGAGAGGATTGCCTGAGCCCAGGAGTGCAAGACCAGCCTGGGCAACTTAGTGAGACCTCATTTCTTCAATTTAAAAAATAAATTAGCTAGGCGAGTTGGTACATACCTATGGTTCCATTTACTTGGAAGGCTGAGGTGGAAGGATCACCTGAGCCCCGCACATTAAGGCTGCCGGTGGCCATAAGCATGCCGCTGCACTCTGGGCTGATTGAGAGTGAGACTTCGACTCAATAGAGAAAGAGAAAGAGAGAGAGACTCCAACTCAATAAATAAATAAATAATAGTATATAAAATATGTCATGTATACATATGCTTGAAATTTCTATTAACTCAACCATTAAAAATTCTTTCAGTAGTCTTTCAAAAACTTCCAGGATACACAGCAATGATTAACAATTTCTCAATTTGTATTTAATTACTATATAACAGGTTTTAAAGATATAAAAACATGCCTCATCATGACAGCCTAAAGTAATTACTTTTTTGCATTTGAATATAAATGATAAGAGATTTCATGAAGCTTTTCCCTTAAAATGTTTGAACATGTTTAGAATGACTTTGTTATCTTCATGGTTCTGTGCCAAAAATCTTCATTACAACAGCTTGGCAAAAATATGTTGTTCTTTTCCATTATACTACTTTAACAGACTTTTAATGCTGTACGGAAGATATTTGAATAAAGCTTTGGTTAGAAGGTAAAAGTACAGTTGCCCTTTTCTCTTGTTTCTTTAGATAAGTGGGCACTAGAAATTATAGATAGTTTTGGCAAGAGTTCAAGGGTTAATGTAGCAGATAAATAAAAGGAATTTTCTGTAAATTGAGACCTGCATTATTTCAGTTGTCTTGTCTTTCCTAACCTAACTCATTTAATTTTAAAAAGTAAATACTTAAATTCTTCCTGACAGTGTGCTCAGCTTTTACTATCGTTTATTACTTCAATTATACTTGATATCACTTAGAACAATCTGCCATTTGGAAATCTCAGTATAGCCTGGAGCTTAGTATTAGATCTGGCTGCTATTGTAACATGTACAGCATATGACATTAATGTATCACAATTAGATTGGATCATCCCTCCTGGTTAAATTTATTTCACATTTCTTTTGTATTCAGTTAACATAAACCTATTAGGGAAGCTGACACATGGGGATGGCTGTATAGGAAGGATATTTTTAAAGTATTTTGATTAAAAAATGAAATTATGGAGCCATGACTCTTCTGAGTTGTATAATCTTTTTTGTTTTTTAAAAATGTCACAAAGCTCAAGTACCACATTTATATCATTCAAGCTATGTGTGTGTATAAGGAGTTACTTCAGGGTTAAGAGTAACAGAAAAGCACCTTTCTAATTGTACTGAACTCCTTTCTTTGTTTAAATCATACATTACGTCTTTTTTTCCTATGATCTTTAAACGAAAATAAATTACATATTTCAAAAACAGAAATTGCCTGTGTATTAGCTTATAGTGTAAATGTTGATGACACTCATTCCTAGTTTTCTCTTCTAAACTTACCCACCTGCAGTGCGTCCAGTTATCTGAAAGTAATGGAAAAACCCATGTAAGAGATGCACCAAAAGTGGACTCAAATGTTTGCAGTGGCAGAATCAATAAGTGTACTAGGATAGTAAACTTGTATAATAAAATTTATTATTATATAATAGTCTCTATGAAGAAAACTCAGGATGAATGGGCATTGTTTATTTTGCTAATTACTTATTAGGAATTCAACTTTTAAATGTTTTGCTTTTTTACAGTTTTAGTTATTTTAACATTAACTCTGTGATTACCAGAAACACCTTTGTAAGCACCATAAACATTTAAATAATACCTTGAGAGTATAACAAATCTCAAGACATTTATTTGGAAGAATCTCTAAGTTTCACAGGCAAAGGAAACCTAGAAATAAATTTGTTAGTCCATACATAGTCAACTTTCTCTTAGTGGGAAACTATCCAATTTATGAATGACCTGTTTCTTTTACTTTTCCTATTGCCTTCTTCAGGCCACTTTTCTTCTCAGTAGCCTTCCAGAGACTGGTCAGAAAAGAGAAGGATCTCAAATCAATCACTCTTAAACAAACACTCTTAAATAGTCTTTTAAAAGGTTTGGTACTAAAGAATCAGCACAGTTGCTATTAAGGAGAGTATTGGGGCTATATGTGAATCTTTTTTATCTCAGTTCTCTCCCACTGATTATGGATGGTGAAACTATCTGATCTTCTGCAGTGTCTGTAAAAATGAGCAAATGAAAACAATTTTTTTATTTCTTTACTTTTTCTTCTTTTTATATGTTGTCAATAGCTATATGACTGTACTCACAGAACTTTTATAAAACACTGTAAATTTTTTTTTGGTTTTCCAGTTGAGACATTTAGGAAATGATGAAGTGCACATTGTTTGGTCAGAGCACACTAGAGACTACAGGAGAGGAATTATTCCTACAGAATTTGGTGATGTCCTTATTGTAATATATCCAATGAAAAATCACATGTTCAGTATCCAGATAATGAAAAAACCAGAGGTAAGAACTCCTTATTTTTCATTTTAATTATAGATTTTGAGTTCACTAGGGGTTTGTGAGTTTCTTTCTATCTTACAGAAGAAAAAGTGAATTAGACATCAAATTGTAAAAATGGGAGAAATGCAGTACAGTCTCTAGTAGCTATGTGGATTGTTTGAGCCTAGTTCAGAAGGAATTAAAACAGGATAAGTAGCAAATGGAAGATGACTGGATGGTACTTGTTACAAAGAGAATGATTACAGTTTTCTTAAAAACACAGAAATTATCATTCCCTTTAGAATAGGAATATATGGTTTCTGTATTATTGGTTGATACATCTTATTAAGATTATATGATCATTTAGCCATGTCACTTAATAAATGAGAATTCTACAAATTAAAAAAATAAAAGCCAAATGATTCTGTTACCTCTCCTGTAGTTGGGGTGTTTTATATATAACGTAGAACTGAAACACACTGTTGCAGAAGTATTTTCTTTTATCTTTTTTTTTTTTGAGCTGGAGTCTCACTCTGTCACCCAGACTGGAGTGCAGTGGCACGCTCCCTGCCACCGCAGCCTCGACCTGCTGGGCTCCAGTGATCCTTCCGCCTCAGCCTTCCAAGTAGCTGGAACTACAGGCATGTGCTACGCCTGGCTAGTTTTTGCTTTATTGTAGAGATGAGATCTTGCCAAGTTGCCCAGGTGGGTCTCAAACCCTCAGGCTCAGGCAGTCCACTCGCCTCGGCCTCCCAAAGTGCTGGAATTACCGACTGAGCCACCGAGCCCAACCTAGAAGTATTTTCTTTCAGGATAAATGAAAGTTTGGTAGTATTTTGGTGTGTCCTTCCTTTTTTTAAACTGAATTCTTATAGTTTATAGAAAACCTTCTTTTTGACAATTGATCATGAATCTTCAGAATTTCTTGCATTGAATTAAGTTTCCCATGTGTGAATTTTAGTGATGGCCAAGTTTCTTTGGGGTTCATCTAAACCAGAATTCAGCAAACTGTGGCCCATTGCCTGGTTTTATACGGCCCACAAGCTAAAAATGTTTTTTGGTTTTTGGTTTTTTTCTTTTTTTTATATTTTTAAAGATTTTTTATTGACAACAGAGACAATATGTTACCATATAATCTAAAATATTTGCCTTCAGCTGCCATTTGTACTAGCTATATTTAAATAGAATAACTTGAAACTGTCAGTCACTTCACAAAAATGATATTAATTTTCAAAACAATGACATTTAATTCTTGCATTTTTTTCTAATAAACCACATAAAAAGGGTTTTACGTTCTGTCATAAAGCTGGTATTACACAAAAATAATGAAAAACGGACTTCCTGCCTATAAGAATAGATATATTTCCTGTTTTTGCTCAATAGAAAAAAAGAAATTTACTTCCAATGTTGGATTTTTGTATACAATTAAAACTACTAAAATTTGAAAATTGAGTGTGTAAATTAGTTAGTTGCATGAAGCAAATAGTTCTTTTGAATGGACACCTTGTACCTTTGGCAATTTTTGTTTGTTTATTGTCCTAGTATGACTGACCCATCATGGAAATTAATTGAATTCAAATAGTATTTTTACTGAAGGAAGAACTAGAGGAAGCAGAAGTATTTTTGTATGCAAAGTGTCTTGATTGCTCTTACAATCATTTCTGTGCTTTGATTATAAAATTATATTCTAATTTCTCAATCAGGTTCCCTTCTTTGGTCCACTTTTTGATGGTGCTATTGTGAATGGAAAGGTTCTACCCATTATGGTGAGAGCAACAGCTATAAATGCAAGCCGTGCTCTAAAGTCGCTGATTCCATTGTATCAAAACTTGTATCCTTTTTTAACAATATGGTTTCTACTCTAATGTATATATGTCTACTTTCTTTTTTTTTATTTTATAGATGCGGGGTACAATTCAGGGTTAGGTACATAAGTGACCATCATACAGGTAAAGTTGGGGTACCCTTATTGATGTTATGTGCCCTACCCTCCTGGCAGTGTCCTACTGCTGCCAATCCCTTTCTTGTAGTATTATGATAAATGTTCAGTGATCTATCACAGAAACAAAGATCTGAGTACTACGTATACTCACTCATAAGCGGACCCTGAACATTTATGTCTACTTTCAAAGGTAAATATTTCTTATGTATTGTTGAGACTTTAATTTCCTGTTCATTAATATATAGATGGTGGAGTTCCTCCCTGGTGTTGAACAGTTATAATATTTGAATGATGCTTTTTCTTGTATTTACTTTTAATCAGTACTCATATTTTGGTTAATTAATTAGAGTCCTATTATCTGCCAGGCACTTTGCTACTCTTGAGGTACATAAATAGCCAAAACAGTCATTGCAAAGTACTCAGTCTACTTGGGGAAACAAACTGTTTTCAGCATACAAGCTATTAATAAAGATGTGGGCAAGTATTTGGGAAGTATAATAACAAGGGGCCTCTCACTCAGCTGGAAGGGGTGGTGGTATCAGGAAACACTTTTTTTTTTTTTCTTTTTTGAGTCAGAGTCCCACTCTGTGCTGCTCACAGCCACTGCAGCCTTGATCTGCTGGGCTCAGTGATCCTTCCACTTCCACCTTCCAAGTAGCTGGAACTACAGGCATGCGCCTCCACTCCTGGCTAATTTTTTGGTTTATTGTAGAGGCAAGGTCTCGCTAAGTTGCCCAGGCTGGTCTCGAACCCCTAGACTTAGGCAATCCTCTTACCTCCACCTCCCAAAGTGCTGGGATTACAAACGTGAGCCACTGTGCCCGGCAGGAAACGCTTCTAAGAAACGTGAGGATTGAACCAGTCTTGAAGGACAAATAAGAGTTAACCAGATGGATAAGATTAAGAAGAGCCTTCCAGTCAGAGGAAACAGCATAACCAAGGACATAGAGTCATAAGAAGACCTGGAATGCTTAAGAACATAGTTTCTGGAGCCATTTTTCCTGAACTCAAATACTGGCCACCACTTTCTTAGCCTTGGAAAAGTTACTTAGTCTTTCTGAGCCTTAGTTATCTTGTCTATAAAATGAGAATGTTGATAATATCTAGTTCATGGTGTTATGAGAACTAATAATGAGTCAATATATGTAAAGCTTTTGAAACAGTACCTAGCACACAACACACACAGAATTTTAAATTTTAAATTATTTTCTGATACTTCTTTCGAAAGTGAATTTGTGTTCTCCATATACTTTTTCTATGTGATTAAAAACTTTTTTTAAACATAATAAACTATAGATGTTAAGCCTTAAAAAGAAAGCTTTTTTTATTTTTTTGAGTCAGAGTCTCACTGTGTCGCCCAGGCTGGAGTGCAGTGGCACACTCATGGCCACCGCAGCCTCAACCTGCTGGGCACAGGCGATCCTTCCACCTTAGCCTTCCAAGTAGCTGGAACTACAGGTGCCCACCACCACGCCCAGCTAATTTTTTTATTTATTGTAGAGACAAGGTCTTGCCAAGTTGCCCAGGCTGGTCTTGAACCCTGGGCTCAGACAATCCTCTCGCCTCTGCCTCCCAAAGTGCTAGGATTACAGGCATGAGCCACCATGCCTGGCCAGGAAACCTTCTTCTTCCTTTTTTTTTTTTTTTTTTGAGTTGGAGTCTCACTCTGTTGCCCAGGCTGTTGAAGTGCAGTGGCACGCTCACAGTCACCACAGCCTCGACCCAGTGCTGTCGAGTGCAATCCTTCTACCTCAGCCTTCCAAGTAGCTAAAACTACAGGCATGCACTGCCACACCTGGCTTATTTTTTGATTTATTGTAGAGACAAGGTCTTACCAAGTTGCCCAGGCTGGTCTTAACCCTGAGCTTAGGCAATCCTCTCACCTCAGCCTTCCAAAATGCTGGGATTACAGGCTTGAGCCACTGCGCCTGGCCTAGAAAACCTTAAAAATATCTTATGTTCCATTCCACATGAAATAGACTTATTGTCTTAACTTGGTAGTCTACCATATACATTTCTTTTTTTGATTAAAATTGACTTAAGCAATCTGATTTCTAAGTAATGTCCTCTGTATTCTGATGCTGCGAAATAGAATTGCAGGTGAATCATGACATGTTACATTGATTAAGCTTAATGACATTTATATGGTATTTCTTATTTGTGGAATTTATATCCTCACTCACTTTAAATTGAAAACTCAGATTTGAAGTCACAATTTTAGTGAAATGATAAGGATTAAAATGAGCCTTGAATTGTTAACAAAAATATAATTTAGGGAAATCCACTAAATAGAAATCTTCCAATTGAAAAGAAATTTCAGTGGGCAAATTCAGAGAGTAGTATAGGCATGGAGAAAGCAAGTTTATTTTCTAAATCACTTGTCTTTGACTATACAATATGTTGTTTCGAAGTCTATGTAGACTGTTGATTATTTTGGAGCATTAGAAGGAGCTATTCAAGAAGACCTTTTTTGTGAATCCCGCTGGGCTTACCCAGCAAGCAGGATCATTTCCTTTTCCCTTAGGGCCTAGAATCTGGAGTCACTTCATCAGATGTGAATAAGCTGTGAGGAGATTGAGTCATGAAATCCAACTCACAGTGTACCATTTTTAAAGTCCACACATACCGCATACCTTTTTAGGAAGTGCAGCTTCATTCTCCAGTACAGTATCTTTTTCCTGTGAGCAAAATAGGTACTTACTGGTAAATTTCCCTTTACCTAATCTTTTTCTGAATTTTAATCTTTTGATTTTCATCTCTTTGTGATACAGGTTGAGTAGCCCATCTCTGAAATGCTTGAGACCAGAAGTGTTTTGTATTTCTTCACATTTTGGAATATTTGCATTATACTTACCAGTTGAACATCCCTAATATATGAATCTGAAATGTTCCACGAAGTGTTTCCTTTGAGAATCATGTCAGAGTTCAAAAAGTTTTGGATTTTGGAGCGTTTTGGATTTCAGATTTTCAGATTAGGGATACTCAACTTGTTCTTTCATAAAAGCTTTGTCATTTTAATCTATTTCTTGAAGTTTACTTTTCAGTTTATTGTCTCCTGAATATCTCTAAAACAGTAGCTAATCTTACATGGAATATACAAATTATTACCCATAAAACAAGTTTATCCATATTGTTAGCTTCACCAGGGATTACTTTCTGACCTTTGCCTCTTTCACAGTTCGCTTGATCCTAATGTTCATCCTGAGTTAGCATCCTCTGTAATTTCATTTACAGTACAATTTAAAATGGAGCACTGAGGTGGATATGAAAGAGTTTGCACTTTTCTGTGTTAAAAAAACAAAAACAAAAACCTTAAATCTTTTTGAAAAATGGTGAGATAGATTAAATTCGATTGTAATGCAAAATTCTACTTGCCTGTTGTGTCATAAAACAGGAATTCAATTGAGCAAACACACTTTCTGACCCATGTTACAAAAAACATTTAAGATGCATACCTTACCAAGTAGTTTAAAAATGCAAAATCAAGAGTGTTGGAGATATGGTTTAATTTTTTTTTTTCCTGCATCCCAGTTTATAGTCTTCTGTTTCAGTCTTCATATTACACTAAAGGTAGAAAAGCTGGATTTGCGGTTAGAAAACATTGATTTTTTTTTTAATTGAGCTCTGCCTCATGATCTTGGGCAAGCCACAGAATCTCTGCATCTCACTTTCTTCATCTGGAAAAAAGATGCTAGTAATTATCTCAGAATTGTGAAGATTAAATGAGATAATTAATTTGTATGTGCTTAGTAAATGTAAGTATAAGTTACATTCTTTTGTGCAGTGATTAATTGTCATGTGTAAAGATTTCAGCCATTATAAAACAACACTACCCAACACCAAGGAATTGCCTAATTGAGTTTTTATGTTTGGTTGATTGATAGGTTGCTTGATGGGGTTAGAGTCTCAGGTCTAGTTCATGACATTTTTAATAGTTAATCTTGCTGAGATGTTAATAGATGCCACTTTCGAGAAAATTCTAGGATGAAGGGAAATAATTTCAGATGAAAATAGTGAACATACTAACTTTATTTAAAGAGCAAATATGAACAGTTTCTACCAGCAAAATTCTTCTAGAACACATAGAATAAAAACATTAAATCAGACAAGGCACAGTGGCTCACACCTATAAATCTCAGCACTTTGGGAGGCTGAGGTAGATCACTTGAGCCCAGGAGTTGAAGACCAGCCTGGGCAACATAGTGAGACTATGTCTCAACAAAAAATAAAAATAAAAAATTAGCCAGGTGTGATGGCACACACTTCTAGTCCCAGCTACCCAGGAGGCTGAGGCAAAAGGATGACCTGAGCCCAGGCAGTCAAAGCCGTGGTGAGCCATGATCATGCTACTGCACTCCAGCCTGGGCAAAAGAGTGAGATCCCCCAACTCAAAAAAAAAAAATTAAATCAAACAAATATTTCTTGCTTGGAATCCTGAATTTAGAAACTATAGGAAGTTGTTTTATTATAACATTTAAGTATGTGGTAGAGATACTCCTAACCTTTGCTAATCTGAAGAACATGTAATCATCTTTCACAAAGATGTACAGAGTTCTGTATTCTAAATATTGAGAAAAAATGACCTCATAAAGGTGGATTACTTGATTTTTAAGTGATAGTTTATGTAATAAAATACCTTAAAATACAAATGTCTAGTTATAATTATATATAATAAATGATATAATCCCAGCACTATAACTGTGTAATCCCAGCACTTTGAGAGGCTGAGGTGAGAGGATTGCCTGAGCCCAGAGGTTCAAGGCCAGTCTGGGCAACATGGCAAGAACTCTGCAAAAAATCAAAAAAATTAGCCGGGCATGGTGGTGCCTGCCTATAGTTCAACCTACTTGGAAGGCTGAGGTGGAAAGATCACCTGAGCCCAGCAGGTTGCGGCTCCAGTGGCCGTGAGTGTGCCACTGCACTCCAGCCTGGATGACAGAGTGAGACTCCAACTCAAAAAAAAAAAAGAAAACCATCAGAGTTAATCCTTTAATTCTCATAAAAGAATTATAGGGGTTAAAAAGTTGTAATAAACTCAATTATATTTGGATAATTGTACTGCTGTGTCAGTTATTTTATGCCCAATAAAAGGACCCACTAAAGATTCCACAGCATAAATTGTGCTATTTATGATCATTAACTACAGTTTAAATTTTATCTTAGGAACATCTTCTGTAACTATGAATCTAATGTTGTTCACTAAATGAGGACAATATTGATTGTCATATGCTACCCAAATTGATCATGCTGGCAGCCAGAATTACAGTAATCTGTCAGTATTGATGACTGTCTTTCAAGCTTTGAAACCTCTCCTTCACTTCACTTGTTTCTTGCATTACTTGCACTTGAAAAGCATTTTCTTGCAACCTCTGATTTTGTCAGCTAGGTACTTTTTGTGTGTGTGTATGGTCTCCTGAGCTTAATTTGTTGGTTTGATCATGCAATTAGAACTGAAATGTAACACTGGGGAGAAAGACTAGGCAGATTCTGAATAACCATTGGACCAAAGAGATATTTCGGATTTGATCTTAGCCATCATTTATTAGTTATCTGTTGAAAGAATGCTGACTTTTTGGTTGTTTCTGGGTTTTGCAGTGGGAATAATAATTCCACAGCATTAATTTCATGACCTTAGCAATCATGACTCTATTCCTTAAAAAAATTTTAAAGCAATTATTTGTTTTGATCCTAAAGACAGTTTGACTATAACTAAATATACAAATGTTAAATATGATACTATCATGTACATACTATTTCTTCCTTATGTAAGATGTAGTATACATAGAAAATTTCAGAAGTTACAGTATATAATCATGTTGTATTAGGGCTCTCAGAATAAAACCAATAGGATGTGTACAGAGAAAGTGAGAAAAGATAATTATTTTAAGGAATTGGTTTATGCAGTTGTGGTGGCTAGCAAGTTCAGAATCTGTAAGTGTCACAGGAAAGAATTGATATTGCAGTGTGAGTCTCAAGGCAGAATTCCCTCCTTCCTGTGAGGACCTTAGTGTTTCCTCTTAAAGTCTGATTGGCTAAGGCCTACCTGCATTTAAGGGGTAATCTGCTTTACCCAAAGTCTGCTGATTTAAGTGGTAATCAGTATCTAAAATATAACTTCACTGTAACATCTAGATGGTGTTTGGCCAAAAACTGGGCCCTGTGACCCATCCAGTTTACATAAAATTAGCCAACATATTCCGCTTTTCTAAAGTTTTCTTTTTAACTGTTCTATTACAAAATATAATTTGAGGAAAGTACATGAATCTTAAATGTATGATATGAGGAATTATTATAGTTTAAACTACCACGAGGTCAAGAAATACAGCTGCATTGTTTTTCTTTCAAAAATATTTATTGATCACTTACACAGTGGTGGTAAAGGTTTTGAGAGATGCAAATACAAATCAGTAATCCTATTCTCATAAAGCTTATCATTCAATAGGGGGACAATAATCTGTACATTAATCATTATAATTCCAGATTAAATGAAAGTATCCTAGTAGGTTTATAGATAAATTGCTATGAGAGTCCCAAGGAAGAATATATTACTATGGAGTAAGAAAATGAGGAAAGAATGTATAGAAAATCTGGGTCTCAATGGGTGAGGCTTGAGTAGAAAGAATGTAACATGTCTAGTATAATTCATGTAATTTATAATTTCAGGCTTTGTACATATGTATATTATATAAGTGTACTATTCTGAAATATACAGCCTGAGGGATATTATACTATTAAATGGCATTTTTAAAGAATACTTTATTGTTAGGTTTTAAATATTCTTTCCTACTACAACCAATATTATTTTATTTCTTCTCATCTATTTAGATTTGACTTTTTCTTAAATGGCAGAATTGGGTTTCTGTTTAAGTTTTTTAGACAAATTACCAGGTGTCAATGATTATTCTTTAATTAGTCACAGTTTGTTGTCTCTGCAGTTCTACTACTCAGATGTAATGAACTGGTTGCGAAAGTATGAGAGCCAAAACTAAATGAAATGTAATTGATTGGGTCCACTTTCATTATGGTAGAACATTAAACCCTCTTTGGGGGCCCATCAATGTAGTTGCCATTTCACGTTTCAAGAAAATGAGTTTATTGAGAAATTACATAATTATATATATCTACTGTCTTTAGTAGAATATTTCCTCAGAAGGTAACATCAACAAGTGGGCTATCTTTAATTTAATCTGTAAAAAGAGGATAATAATAGTACCCAACTCAGAATTGTAAGGATTAAGTGAAATGATCCACATGAAGCACTAAGCAGCCTGTCTGTTATGTAACAAGAGCTCAGAAAGTGGTAGCTACACAATAGTTAATGATGTTATTATTATTGTCTACATTGACACTGGAAATACTCTTCTAAAATACAAACCTAAGTACAGAGAGTCCCCTATTTAGGATAGGTCATCTTTATGATGGTACAAAAATGATTCACCATACAATAGAAACTGTACTTCAAAATTTTGATTCAAAATTATTTGTAATCATTGTATTATAAAATACACTTTGTGTTAGATGATCTTACCCAACTGTAGGCTAATGTAAGTGTTCAGAGTACATTTAAGGTAGGCTAAGCTAAGCTATGAGGTTCAGTAGTTTCTATGTACTAAATATGTTTTCAACTTGTGGTGAGCTTATCGGGATGTAACCCTGTTGCAAGCCAGAGAGCATGTGTATACTAAAAGACTATGATGGCTTTTAACTGCTTATTGAAACAAGTTTACATTTTTTTACCACCTGCAGGCAGTTCTTTTTATCCTATCTTCCCATCCTCATGTTTCTCACTGTAGTTTATCAAACATGCCAGTACTCCTAACCCTCATTTTCTACCACACTGACACCCAGGGCACTCTGTATGTGTCCAACTAAACCATATTCATTATTCCTTCAATGCCCTTCTCTTTCAGGCCTATGTTTTTACTCGAAGAATGCCTCTCTCTACTCTTTTCTACCTAATCAACTCATTATTCAATACCCAAATATCCTTTGTAAAAATAAAATATACTTTGTTTTTTGAAAAAAAAACACACCTTCACTGTACAAAATTATTGCTCACACTGCCTCAAAACATTTTGTTATAGCGCCTACCATGTGCATGCACACATTAGCAAGTCTTAGCCTCCTTGTTTCACTAACTTTTGGCACAGTGCCTAGACTGTTATAGGTGGCTACTTTATCTGTTTTTGAAGATTATGATTAGCATGGATTTTATTAACAATGGGAAAAGCCCAAATCTATTGCTCTTTCTCTTTTTATTCTTTTTTTTTCTTTTTCTTTTTCTTTTTTTTTTTTTTTTTTTTTTTTTTTTTTAAATTTTTAAAAAATTAATTTTGTTTTTTTTTTTTTATTTTTTTATTAAAAATTGTAAAACCCAAAATATATTGTTCTTTCTTTTTTTTTTATTTTTTTTTCTTTTTTTTTTTATTTTTTTTTTTTTTTTTTTTTTTTTTTGGTAAGTTGTAACATATGACTTGT
>CAUYQG010060127.1:0-11574 GCA_963574415.1 Tarsius wallacei | reverse complement strand
AAATTTCTGATTTGGTTCCATTGTAGTTGAAATAGACAAAGTTATTAAGTTAGACAAAGGTCAAACATTATCCATGATTGGTGTGGTTATATGTCACTTTCTTGTTTTCTCTTTCTTTTTTTTTTCTTTTTTTTTTTTTTTTGAGTTGGAGTCTCTCTTCATCACCCAGGCCGGAGTGCAGTGGCACACTCACAGCCACCCCATTGTTGACCTGCTGGGCTCCAGTGAGCCTTCTGCCTCAGTCTCCTGTGGGATTATAGGTGCATGCCACCATGCCAGCAAACTTTTTTTAAATTTTTGAGTTGGAGTCTCACTCTGTCACCCAGCCTGGAGGGCCGTGGCACACTCACAGCCACCCCATTGTTGACCTGCTGGGCTCTGGCAATCCTTCCACCTCAGCCTTCCAAGTCGCCAGAACTACAGGCGCATGATACCACACCTGGCTAATTTTTGATTTATTGTAGAGACGAAGTCTCGCCAAGTTGCTGGTCTCGAACCCGTGGGCTCAGGCAATCCACTTGCCTGGGCCTCCCAAAGTGCTGGGATTACAGGCTGAGCCACCGAGCCTAGCCGCCAGCAAATTTTTAAACTTTTTGTAGAGATCTGGTCTGACTATGTTGCCCAGGCTGATCTCGAACTCCCAGACTTTCAAAGTGCTGAGATTACAGGCATGAGCCATCACGCCTGACCATGGATCTCCTCTTCGATCTGCTGGGCTGCAGCTCTACCTTGGTTAGTTAAAGCCAAAGAAAGCCAGAGTTAGGACTGGGACACTTGTGGCCAGAGGTGGTGTTTGGCCAGCCCCGCCCCTCCCCCTTACCTCTACCTGGGGTTGGAGAATCTATGTTCTTGGGAGTCCCCTGCCATATGTAGTCAGGGGGAGGTAAGAGGCAGGCAAAAGAGCTTTGGGAAACTGACAAAGCTGGGGCGGACTCAGCCTCTCCCTTCCATTCGCCATATCCCCAGAGATTTGAGGGCATCGAAGAAGACGTGAAGAGGCAAGGCCAGTTCTCAAGCCAAGAATCCTTCCAGGAAGAAAGTCTTACCACTTGCCAGCTGGAACTGCCACCCCTGGCAGCTTCCTGGGACAGAGGCAGAGTAGGCTGGCCTGGTGTCTAAAGTTCCCATATGGCCAAGTCTGTCCCCATTGTGTAGGTTGCATCAGGTGTTTGGCTATTTTGGCCCCCTGAAGGACCACTCACTGCTGGAGCAGTGGGGCATGGTGGGTATGTGAGCAGCTGTCTGTTCTGTGAGAGGCCTTGGCCTGGCTGCGATAGACACCGTGGGAATGGTTTCTATTCCAGGGATGCAGATTGTTGGGGAGACAGCTATATAAGCCAGCAATTACAACAGGGTGCTATACAATATGGACAAGCAAGGGGCTCTTTGGGAGCACAGAGAAGGACACCCAACCTACCCGAGGGTTTAGGAAAGATGGAACAATCGAGTTGGGAAGCGTAAGTAGGAGTAAACCGCTTGACTAGGTTTGTGGCTGAGGCAGGGAGGATGTTGGCTGATTCTATACCCAGGAGTGTGGATGGGATGGATTACTAAATGAAAGCACTGCCTCCACCCCCAAGTCTGGTGTGAACCGCTCAGAGACCACCATCCATTGGGCAGATGGGTGCAATAGACTTGTCCCGGAATTCCAAAGTCTTGGCTCCACTCCTGACTTCTGACCCCTCAAGAAGGGACAGTTGAAATATCCCCTCCATCTGGTATGGTTATCAAGCCCTGAGTGAAGTCAAAATCAAATCTGTCTCTACCCTTTTTCCTCTGAGGGAGGGTTCTCAATCCTCACCCCCTGGAGCCAAGGGAATTCCAATAACACTTGGCAGTGGCCCAATTCTTTCTCTTGCATTTTATCCCTCCCTCACCAACACTGTTGACCTCTGCCCTTTCCCATGACACCAGACACCTCAGCCTGAAGCAGGGGGATCTAGGCACCTTCTTTGGCAAAGGGCACATCGCTGCAAGCCTCCTGGCAAAACTGCCAGGTCCTGATGGGACACCGTTTGTGTTGGCACACCTCTTCCCAGCCCCACCTACCCCTCCCCATCTCACTCTAGGCCCAAGAACACAAGTCCTCGCCTGTAACACATTCTTAAGAGTTTCTCATCCCAAACTCCCAAGGAACAAACAGGGCAAGAATGAGATATGAAAGAAGGCGCAAAGAGACAGTTCCTTTAAAGCAGAGGGTCTCCTGTGTCACTGTGCATCAGAATGAGACTCCCAGGCCCCATTCATAGAGAAGTGGGTTGATACCTCACATCTGGGATGGTTTCCTGGAACTGACCTTGATAACAAGGCCATTCTGATGCAGATGACTTGTGAATTAATTTTTATTTGTCCTGTCACCAGAGTTTCTTTAGGTTCTGACAGTTCAAATGCGGTTTCCTTTGCATGAATGAAGTAGGGCACGAGTCAAAAAATGGCCCCATTTTACAGTCCTATAGTGTAGTGAATGTGTTGGCTGATATAAATATATAAGAACAGGCCAGGCACGGTGGCTCATGCCTGTAATCCCAGCACTTTGGAAGGTAGAGGTGAGAGAACTGCCTGAGCCCAGGGATTTGAGACTAGCTTGGGCAACTTGGCGAGACTTCATCTCTACAATAAATCAAAAAAATTAGCCGGGTGTGGTGGCACACACCTGTGGTTCCAGTTACTTGGAAAGCTGAGGTGGAAGGATCACCTGAGCCCAGTAGGTTGAGGCCAAAGTGGCTGTGAGCATGTCACTGCACTCCAGCCTGGGTGTCAAGTAAGACTATGACAAAAAACAAAAAAAAAGAGCGACCAGGCACAGTGGCTCAACCTGTAATCCCAGCACTTTGGGAGCCCGAGGCGAAAGGATTGCCTGAGTCTGCGGGTTTGAGACCAGCCTGGGCAACTTGGTGAGACCTCGTCTCTACAATAAGTCACAAAAAATTAGCTGGGCGTGGTGGTGTGCATCTGTAGTTCCAGCTACTTGAAAGGCTGTGGCGGAAGGATTACTTAAGCCCAGCAGGTCAAGGCTGCGGTGGCTGTGAGCATGCCACTGCACTCCAGCCTGGGCAACAAAAAGTGAGACTCCAACTCAAAAAAAAGAAAAAAGAATGTAAGAACAATAAGTGTTGATTTTACCTCCTGCTCCTGTAACAGAAATCTGAAACCAAGGGCACAGGGTAGTGCTGATAAAACCTCTCCTTGTCATACAGGTTAAAGTTTAGGAAGCGTCCCAGAGAGTGCTAAACAATGTATTTCTCCCGGGACACACACACACACACACACACACACACACACACACACACACACACACACACACGACACATTGCCTAGGGCTTCAGGAATATGAGGAAGGACAGAGGAGCAGGGTTAAGGGTGTGCGGTGGGGGGAGGGTGTGGAGGACTTAGCCCATGAAGGACAGATTTAGATTCTGAATTAAAAGAAATAACCAGGTCCCAAGGACCCTTGACCCTTCTTCCCCCTAGAACCTGAGAGGCGCTTTTTGTTTGAATTTCAGGAATGCTCAGCCTCATCAGTTTTAAAAGGTTCCTAGCACTTGGGAAGGTGGAGCTTAGCCTGGTTGTCATGCTGGGATTTGCAATGCTCTTTCTTCTACCTCCCCCTATCCTGAACTCCATGACCCAGGTATGGAAGTGGAGCCAGGTACGGGTACCATAGGGTCAGAGACATTCCCTGCCATGTCCTCCTCCCTCAGACCTGGCTGTTTTCACTGCTTCCGGTCACACTTAGTGCAGTTGAAGAAGGGACGACATGGGCCGAGTGAAACCCCAGAGTCCTGAGGGAAATGAGACCAAGTCTAAAGAAATCAGCTGTCAAGCAAATACAATTTCAGCATTTTACCCAGAAACCTTAGGGTGCTAATAAGATTTTTGCACCCAAATAGCAAATCTAGCCTTCCACTTCAGTCATTTCTCTTCCCTAGTCTCCCTTTGCCCATTACCAGGACCTAGGAGAGCCCATTCAGGCTAAGCTTACTTGAGATGATCTCTTAGGTCAGGTTGCTGGCTCAGCTCCTCAGACCACGTAAACTAATCTCATCTCCCTTTTCTGGGAGCTCTGTACAACAAGCCCATGCGTCTCAGTACTTAGGGTTTTAAAAATTATTACAACTCTACTGAGGTGCACTTGATGTATAATAAACTGTACATACAAAGTGTACAACTTAGCCGGGCTTGGTGGCTCAGCCTGTAATTCGGCGCTTTGGGAGGTTGAGATGAGTGGATTGCCTGAGCCCACGGGTTTGGGACCCACCTGGGTAACTTGGCGAGACCTCATCTCTACAATAAATCAAAAAATTCGCCAGGCATGGTAGCACACGCCTGTAGTTCCAGCTACTTGGAAGGCTGAGGCGGAAGGATCGCCAGAGCCCAGTAGGTCGAGGCTGCGGTGGCCGGAAGTGGCCACTGCACTCCAGTCTGGGCGACCGAGTGAGACTCCAACTCAAAAAAAAAAAAAAAGTGTACAACTTGATGAGTTGTGACATATATGCACACAGGTGAAACTGCCACCACGATTATGATAGTGAATACATCTGTCAGCTGCAAAAGTTCCCTCGTGCTTCTCGGTAATCTTTCCCTCCTTCCACCCCTGTCCCCAAGCAACCACCGATCTGCTTTCTGTCACTCTAGATCAGTTTGTATTTCCTAGTATTTCTTATCAATTGGATCATTCAGGATGTCCTCGCTTTGGTCTGGCTTCTTTCACTTAGCTCCACTGAGATCTCATTCATGTTGTCATGTGTTTACTATAAACAGTTTATTCTTTTTCATTGCTGAGTAGTATTCTATGGTATGGCTAGACCACAATTTGCTCATCCTTTTGCCTGTGGAAGGACATTTGGGTTGGGTCCCTTGGGGCTATTCCAGTCAAAGCTGCCATGAACATCTGAGCACAAGTCTTTGTATGGATGTGTCCCCAGTTACTACAAAGGTGCCCACCAACCTTCTTCCCACCACATTCTCATTGACTCCCCACCCTTGTACTGGAAACAATAATCACCTGTTTCCCCCACACTCACAGATTCAGGGTCCAGCCCCCTGAAAGATTTGCTTCTTCTTCTTCTTTCTTTTTTGAGTTGGAGTCTCACTCTGTTGCCCAGACTAGAGTGCAGTAGCACACTCAAAGTCACTGCAGCCTTGGCCTGCTGGGCTTAGGTGATCCTTCCACCTCAGCCTTCTAAGTAGCTGGAACTATAGGCACACACCACCACGCCCAGCTAATTTTTTTATTCTACTGTAGAGATGAGGTCTTACCAGGTTGCCCAGGCTGGTCTCGAACCTGTGGGCTCAAGCAATCCTCTCACCTCGGCCTCCCAAAGTGCTGGGATTATAGGTGTGAGCCACTGGGTCTAGCAGATTTTCTTCTTTTAATTTTTCCTCATGTAAACAGAGCCAGCCCCTTCAGCATTTTTATTGTTCTACTCCAAACTCTCTTCCGTTTGTTTATATCTTCCTGGTAATGAGATGCCCGAGCTAAGCAAGGTCTACTGTCATTATCTAGTCAGCTTGGCAGATGTACATAAGTCTTTGGTGACACTTTTCATCTTTTGAGTCAGGGTCTCACTCTGTTGCCCATGCTGGAATGCAGTGGCACAATTATAGCTCACCACAGGCTCTGACTTCTGGGCTCAAGTGATCCTCCCAACTCAGCCTCCCAAAGTACTAGGGTTATAGGTGTGAGACGCTGTGCCTGGCAGGTGATACTTTTCTCTTTTTTTGAGTCTTGGTTTCACTCTGTCTCCCAGGCTGGAGTGCAGTGGCATGCTCACAGCTACCACAGCCTCAACCTACTGGGCTCAGCCTTCCAAGTAGCTGGAGTTACAGGTGCACGCCACCACACCCTGCTAATTTTAAAATTTATCATAGAGACGAGGTCTCGCCAAGATGCCCTGGTCTTGAACCAGGTCTTGAACCTGGTCTTGCTCAAGCAATACTCTCACCTCTGCCTCCCAATGTGCTGGGATTACAGGTGTGAGCCACTGCTGGCGAGTAATACGTTTCTTTCTTTTTTTTTTTTGAGTCAGAGTCTCACTCTGTCGCCCAGACTGGAGTGCAGTGGCCGCTCCCGGCCACCACAGCCTCGACTTGCTGGGCTCCAGCGATCTTTCCGCCTCAGCCTTCCAAGTAGCTGGAACTACAGGCGTGCACTACCACCCTGGCTAGTTTATTTTATTTTATTTTATTGTAGAGATGAGGTCTCACCAAGTTGCCCAGGCAGGTCTCGAACCCCCGGGCTCAGGCAATTCACTCACCTTGGCCTCCCAAAGCGCGGGATTACAGGCTGAGCCACCAAGCCCGGCCGGGTGATACTTTTCTAAGGAGGCGAGGTGTCTGGCAGAGGGTGAGCTAGGGATTGATGAGACACACTCCTATCTCAAAAAGAGGAAGGGGCCGGGCAACCCCCTGGGGTCCCCTCCCACTGTAGGAGCTTTATTATCCTCTTAATAAATCTTGCTTAAAAAAAAAAAATAAGGGTGGGGGGGCAAGGGCCAGATGATGTGGGAAACTGTGCAGGAGTCTGTTCCCGAAGGGTTATCTGTATACTCTGCCCTTATCAATGTCTCCTGGGAGCTGTTTCCCAGTGGGTTTTCTGGAATAAAGACCCTGCTGACTCACTGGTTGTCACAGACTCTAATGTACAACATTTCCACCTCTCAGTTCAGGATAGTATTATAACTAAAACTTCTCTCTCTCCTCCGTGGGCACAGGGCGTCTGGGGCGGTGGAGCCACCGGAGGGAGAAGAGGGCAGCGAAGGATGGAGGGGAGGTCTAGGTCCCTCCAGACCCTCCAGTGATGCTAAGTGAAAGAAGCCAGACCAAAGAGAGCAGCAGAGGCTGGAGGGGAAGTCTGGGTCTGATGACTGGCACTTGTTGATGGATTGGGGCGGGGAGAGGGTAGCTTCGCTTACTGAAAAAAATTATCTTTAACTATTGTTCTTTAGCCGGGCGTGGTCACGTGCGCCTGTAGTTCCAGCTGAGGAAGGCTGAGGCGGAAGGATCGCCGGAGCCCGCTCCCAGCCACTGCACTCCGGTCTGGGTGACAGAGTGCGACTCCAACTCAAAAAAAAAAAAATTGTTCTTTCCAGACAGACAATAACAAGTGTTGATAAGGATGTGAAAAAACCAGAACCTTCACATGTTGCTGGTGGGGACGTAAAAAGGTGCAGCCACTTTGGAAAATAGTTTAGTCACTTCTTACAAAGTTAAACATGTGCTTACCATATGACCCAGCAATTCCACTCCTGGGTATCTACTCAAGAGAAATGAAAACATATTCACACAAAGACTTGCCTACAAATGTCCACAGCAGCATTATTCATAGTAGCCAGAGTGGAAACAATCCAGATGCCTATTTTCAACTGGCGAATGGATAAACAAGATGTAGTATATCCAAACAATGAAATACTGTTCAGTTATAAAAAGGAACAAAATACAGATATGTGCTACAACATGGATATTAGGTAGCTGGACATGGTGGCTCACGCCTGTAATCCCAGCACTTTGGGAGGCAGAGGTGAGACTGTCTGCATCCAGGGGTTCAAGACCAGCCTGGGCAACTTGGTGAGACCTCCTCTCTACAATAAATCAAAAAATTAAGGGCAACCGCCTCGAGTCCCCTCCCACTGTGGGAAATTCTCTGTCCTCTCAATAAATCTTGCTTTAAAAAAAAAACACCCAGGTATGGTGGCACGTGTCGGTAGTTCCTTCCAGCTACTTGGAAGGCTGAGGCGGAAGGATTGCCTGAACCTAGCAGGTCGAGGCTGCGGTGGCCATGAGCGTGTCACTGCACTCCAGCCTGGGCAACAGAGTGTGACTCCAACTCAAAAAAAAAGAAAGAAAAATGAGGTGCAAAGGACTACGTATTGTATGATTGCATTTATAAGAAATGTCCAGAAAGGGCAAATTATCTTTGGAGACAGAGCAGATTAGTAGTTGTCAGGGGCTAGGGTGGGAGCAAAAGAGGTATTGGCTGCTTAATGAGCTTGCTATTTGGGGGATCATGGAAATGTTCACAAACTGGATTGTGATGTTTGAACAACCATGTACATGTCTAAAAGTCATTAAATTATACCCCCAAAATGAGTGAAATGTATGGTATGTAAATTCTATTTCATAAAAATATTCTTTAAAAATTATCCTGACTGAACTCAGTGGCTCAGTCTATAATCCCAGCACTTTGGGAGGCCGAGGTGAGTGGATTGCCTGAGCCTGCAGGTTCGAGACCCGCCTGGTCAACTTGGCGAGACCTCTTCTCTACAATAAATAAAAAATTAGCCGGGTGTGGTAGCGCGCGCCTGTAGTTCCAGCTACTTGGAAAGCTGAGGCGGAAGGATCGCCGAAGCCCAGCAGGTCGAGGCTGCGGTGGCCGTGAGTGTGCCACTGCCCTCCAGCCTGGGTGACAGAGTGAGACTCTGACTCATAAAAAAAATTATCCTTTCCTGGCCAGGCGTGGTGGCTTATGCCTGTAATCCTAGCACTCTGAGAGGCAGATGCGAGAGGATTACCTGAGCCCGTGGATTCAAGACCAGCCTGGGCAACATGGTGAGACCTCGTCTCTACAATAAATCAAAAATTAGCCGGGTGTGGTAGCGCACGCCTGTAGTTCCAGCTACTTGGAAGGCTGAGGCGGAAGGATCGCCGGAGCCCAGCAGGTCGAGGCTGCGGTGTCCAGGAGCGTGCCACTACGCTCCAGTCTAGGCAACAGAGTAAGACTCCGACTCAAAAAAAATTATCAACAACAAAAAAAGTATCCTTTCCTTCCCTGTTGTTAGTACCTGTTCTCCACGTGAGCTTCCCAGCATGCATTCCATCCTACAGACCTGTCCATCTCCCAGGGTGACCCTCTTAGGCCTCTTGCTAGCTGCCCTTGCCTGTGCTCTGGCCAGCCCCTCTGCTCAGAAGACTCCAGCCTCTAAGATCATGGCACTTTTTGCAAACCAGAGGCCAAAGAGGAGGCCCTGGGTTAATGGGGTTGGGACCCTCCTAAGACTCTCACTCAGAGCTCATTTCAAGGGAAGGAGCTTAAGAAATCAGGGGGAGGCCAATAGGTGGAAGCCAATCTCTCCTGGAGTATCTTCTCCCGACCGTGCAACCCAGGTAAACCAGGCCGCCCACCAGGGCAAATCCAGAAGTCATTGTTTCCATAGAACCAGCGGTGGGTGCCCTCCTCAGAGAAAATGATCTCAGCCTCCTCGTCAGCTCAGTTCCCCTCAGAACCAACTTCACATCCTAGAGCCTTTTCAGACCCCAGTGACCAGACTCCTGAGAACCAAACTGTGTCTCATTTATTGAACAAATTAACAGAGCTCCTACCGTGGGTAAGTTGAGGGATTTGGAGGGAGTATGGGAGGAGACACTAAATGACTGTAGCCTTGTCAACCACCTTGAATCTCAGAACCAGCTCTGAATTCCGTTGAACTGGCTTCTCACAGACAGTGCGCCCCCTCCAGCTGCCTTATTACAAACAATTTTCAGTCACTTCAGCACCACTTGTCTGTCTCAAACTGTCTCCCCAGAACCTATTTATTGTGTTCTCAGATCTACCTGTCTTGGTCCAGTTGTAAGCCACCTCCTCAGATCAGTGATGGGGAATATTCTCAATCTTCTGTTAATGAGGCCAGCACAGCTTCTATGGCCCTCAAGTCTCTATGAAACAGGAACTGAAGTGGTGACTGCTTCCAATCCCATTACAGCAGCCTCGGAACCAATGTTGTCACCAGATTTGTGATGACTCCCCAGAATTGTCTCCTCAGAACCATCTTTTTTTTTTTTTTTTTTTTATGTCAGAGTCTCACTCTGTCACCCAGGCTGGAGGGCAGTGGCAAGATCACGACCATCACGGCTCATGGCAGCCTCGACCTCCTGAGTTCAGGCAATTCTTCCACTTCAGTATCCTAAGTAGCTGGCTAATTTTTTGATTTTTTGATTTTTTGTAGAGACAAAGCCTCACTATGTTGCCCAGGCTAGTCTCAAACTTCTGAGATGGACATCCACCCATCTCGGACTCCCAAGTGCTGGGATTACAAGCGTGAGCCACCAAGCCTGACCAGAACAATCTTTTATCCTCTTCAGAACCATATTTTTTTTTTGGCTAATGAAAATATCAAGGCCCTTAAGAATTTTCTTTTCAGGAGCATCTTGGCTCAACCCAGAAATACTTTTTTCCGTCTCCTCAGTTCAACCGTCAGCCTTCATGAAGCAACTCTAAGTTATCCATCCACGGGCTTCAGTTTCCCCATCTGCTTAATGAGGACAATAATGCTTATCTTCTTCTTTTATTTATTCATTTATTTTTAGTTGGAGTCTCACTCTGTCGCCCAGGCTGGAGTGCAAAAGCATGCTCCTGGCCACCACAGCCGTGACCTTCTGGGCTCAGGAGATCCTTCTGCCTCAGCCTTCCAAGTAGCTGGAACTATAGGCATGCGCCACCACACCCGACTAATTTTTTTTAAATTTATTGTAGAGACGATGTCTCGCCAAGTTTCCCAGGCTTGTCCCTCTGGACTCAGGCAATCCTCTCACCTTGGCCTCCCAAAGTGCTGGGATTACAGGAGTGAGCCACTGCGCCCAGCATGTGTGCATGTATTTTATAAAAATTTGAATCATGCCATGTAAAGTTTTATATATTACTTTTATTCCTCAGTATTATATCGTGAGCATTTTTTAGGTCAGTAATTATTTCAGAACATGATTTATAATGACCGCCTAGTCAGTTTCAAATGATGTAACAATTTCAGCCATCAGACATTTATGCTGTTGTCATTTTTCTTCATTACAAATAATACTGCGGTTAACAGCAGTCCTGGCAGAATTGCTAAGAGAGAGGGCATGAACTTTTATAAGGTTTTTGGTACATGCTTGTTGAGTTACCTTCAGGAAAGCTGGCCCCAATCCATTTTCCCTTCCTCAGCATATGAGAATTTCATGTGTCAAAGTGCTTTCTCTTCTTTCAGTATGTGTGAAAAGGTAAGATGCTTGCATATTTTCCACAGTGAACATATTTTATATTTTGTAATAAGAAAAAAATTCATGTTATCTTTCTAAAGAAGAAGGGCGGGCACAGTGACTGACACCTCTAATCCTAACACTTTGAGAGGCCAAGATGAGAGGATTGCTTGAATCTAGGAGTTTGAGACCAGCCTGGGCAACATAGTGAGAACTTGTCTCTACAAAAAATAAAAAAATTAGCACTGTGTGGTGGTGTGTGCTTATAGTCCCAGCTACTTGGGAGGCTGAGATGGGAGGCTGCAGTGAGACAGAATTGCACCACTGCACTCCAGCCTAAGAGCCAGAGCAAGACCCTGTCTCAAAAATAAATAAATATAGCCAGGCGTGGTGGCACATGCCTGTCATTCCAGCTACTTGGAAGGCTGAGGCAGAAGGATCACCTGAGCCCAGCAGGTAGAGGTTGTGGTGGTGGTGAGCGCGCCACTGCACTCCAGCCTGAGAGACAGTGAGACTCCAACTAAAAATAAATGAATAAATAAAAGAAGAAGATAAGCATTATTGTCCTCATGGCAGCCTCGACCTCCTGAGTTCAGGCAATTCTTCCACTTCAGTATCCTAAGT
>CAUYQG010060125.1:0-20089 GCA_963574415.1 Tarsius wallacei | reverse complement strand
CTCAGCCTGTAATCCCATGCTTTGGGAGGCTGAGGTGAGTGGATTGCCTGAGCCCTCGGGTTCGAGACCCGCCTGGGCAACTTGGCGAGACCTCATCTCTACAATAAATTTTAAAAAAATCAGCCGAGCTTGGTAGTGCGCGCCTGTAGTTCCAGCTACTTGGAAGGCTGAGGCGGAAGGATCGCCGGAGCCCAGCAGGTCGAGGCTGCTGTGGCCGGGAGCGGCCACTGCACTCCAGTCTGGGTGACAGAGTGAGAGACTCCAACTCAAAAAAAAAAAATTGATATCTTTGGTTATATAAAAGTTACTTGTTGACTTCAAGAAAAAAATTGCCAGAAGACTGTGATAAGGTAGTTTAAGAAATTAACATCAGAATGTTCTAAAAAATCACCCAAATAAAACTATCAAATACTAGATTGTTTAAAAAATTATTAGAAAAAATAATATAGAGTTAAATATAAAGAGGAAAAAGTTTTCTTGCAGAATTTTTAAAATTAGGCTAATTCAATTCTCAAGCCACAATTAGATGGCTCAAAAATCTTCAAGATATTAGCTAGTCTATGCCCTAACCTCTAAAGGGGACCATATCTAAACTCAAGAAGACTAATGCTGTCCAACAAAATAACATGCTCATAGAAATTATAAAGAACTGATTATCTCAGTGATATTATGACATTAATGATAAATTAAGTAAAATAAGTAACAAAGTATATACACAGTCTGTGTTCAGAAAATTAAAGAAATACATTTATGCCTTTTCTTTGGTTGACTTTTTTTTAACACACTACTCAGTTGTCTGACTGTCCTACCAATCACATCTTATGTGCAAAGTCATCTCTTATGGACTGAATATTTGTACGCCCCCCAAAATTTTTTACTTGAAATCCTAACCACCTATGTTTTGGTATTAGGAGGTGAAGCCTTTGGGAAGTGATTAGATCATAAGGGTGGAGTCTTCATGAACAGAATTAGTAACCTTATAAAAGAAACCAAAAGAGCAGTCTTGCTTTTCTACTATCTGAGGACACAGCAAAATGGCTATCTATGAAGCACAAAGCAAGCTCTCACTAGGCACCGAATATGCTGACACCTTGATCTTGAATTTCCCAGCCTCCAAAACCGTGAGAAATAAATATTTGTTGTTTAAGCCATCCAGTTTATAGTATATTCTGTTGTAACAACCTGAACTAGCTGATAGCATCTAGACAAGATATAGGAAAAATTACTCATGTTCCCTTAACCCTACAGATAAGTTTACCCATATTTCCTCCTTAACAAGGATTCTAAAATTAAACTGTGTTTCTGTGTTTTAGAAAAGAAATTTGTCCAGGTCACTTACTGCTTTATATTAAAAAAATCTTTATATTTGAAAAATTAAAGACTATGCATCAAATTGATGACATCTGTATTATGTATATGTCAACAATTAAATAAAAGAACAGACATAAAGACTGGTTAATTTACATCAAAAAAAGTTTATTATCAAAAATAACATTTTTTCAAGCAATAAAAATACTTCCCCTGAAGAAAATAAATAGATCTTCATATTAAAGTCATTTTATGTGTGTATGTGTATAAAAAATGATACTGGCACCAAAAATCTGAAATTTTAGCTTGGAAAATAATTAGTTTAAGATTGGTATAACAATTCAAACTTTGCAGGAAAAAATCTGAAAATTTAACCACTGTTTCATTCATTCGAGAAATCTCTTCAGAATCTGCCTAAGGGTTGAAACAGACTAAACTGAAGCGGTGGAGTATCCCCAGACGTACACATCTCAAATTACACAAAGCAACTGCTGTAGACTTCACCACAAAAAAAGACAGAGCACTCTGAAATGCACTGTGAAGGACAACCTGCTCGCATTCCTGCTAGATTAAGCAATATGTTTCTGCATCTGACTAGATGAATTTTTTTGATAACATCAAACCCCAAATCCAAAAACTTTCAGCAGCCAGACATTTAGTTCAAAATCTTCCCTAATTGTTGCCAACACAGCAGCTGCCAGGAGCTCAAATCTGACCAACAGAGCATTTTCCATTATCCTATTGCAGAGAGCAAGGAAAGGAGATCCTCCCTCCCCATGACTATCTGATTTGGCTTAGATTTGGAGGAAAGTTGGGGGAAGGGAAAAAGAAAAGAATAAAATATTTTGGCCAGTCTGGGATAATGGGAAAGTCCCTAAATAGCCCTCTGAGTTCTAAAAGTTTTCTCATCTTTGTTTGGGGTAAGAGAGCTGCCAGAATATATGCAATCTTATTTTTAGTCTAATTCTTTGAAGTGTATTTGTTGAAGTGTATTACCCCAACTTCAACAAGTTCACTGAGAGGTTAAATAGTAAATATATAGCTTATGAAAATACTGTTATGCTTATTAGTAGAAATAAACTGAATGAAATGGATGACTTGTTTCCCACTTTTCTAGAACTAAGAGGAAAACACCAAACATCGAAATCCATCTAGGCAAAAAACAGATTAAATTTCAGCCATGACTGTGCAAATAATCCAGACAAGTGTGTGTATGCCAACAGGACTGCCTTTTATAGAAGCTTTTGGTTTATTACAAAGAAGGGGGGGTCTTTTTTGAGAAACTTGCCAATGGCAGGTCTTTCTGCCTTGAATCTTACTGTTTTCTTCTCTTCTACTGACTAATAAACTGTTTTTAAACTTGGGAAAAAATGAAGGAGCAGGAGGGATTATGGTGGTCAGAACATTCTACAGAAATATGCTAGAGTCAAAAATCTCTAACTCATGGGTTTGGCTACAGTTCAGAATCTGGATTAACATTGTGAATAACACAATTAAGGTCTAGACCTCACATGGCTGTAATAGCTTCTACAGATAAAGACTTCTCAGAAACGTGAAAATCCCTCAGTCGCTGCAGAGATATTCTGCCAGGACAAAGGTTGTTGCTAACAAGTCCCAGAAGAAAGTGCACCACCACAATATGGATGCAAACTCCAGTCAGTAGCAGTTTATCCAGTGGAGATTTCCCAGTGCTGGATCCTGGGAACTCTCCATCCTCTGAGAAGTTGTCCAGTGGGCCTCTAATGATAAAGTACACTGTAGCAAATACTATAAATGATAGATCCACAACATTTTGTAGGAACTGAGATTAAAAAACAACTCAAAATTACCAGAAGAAATTGAATCTTGAACTGACAATAAGACTCAATGGGGATTAACCCAGAAAGACTAAGGAGAAATGTAGGTTGAATGTTCCTTATCTGAAATGCTTTGACCAGAAATATTTTGAATTTCATATTTTTGAAATTTGCATATCCTTAATGAAGTATTTTGGGTAGAGGACCCAAATCTAGATACTAAATTTATTTCTGTTTCATATACATCTTCCACATGTAGCTTGAGGGGAATTTTATACAATATTTTAAAATACTTTTGTGAATTAAACAAGGTTTTTTTCCCTTTATTTTCACTACCACCCATCATGAGATCATGTGGGGAATTTTCCACTGTGGCATCCTGTGAGCACTAGAAAAGTTTCAGATTTTGAAGCATTTAGTATTTTGAGTTTTCAGATTCAGGGTGTTCAACCTGCAGAAACCTAGAAGAGAAAATAGCGTATTCAAAGGTGTAGAAGCTTCACAGAGAGTTAAATGAAACAAACAATCCTAATTTTATGTTGGCAAGGGGATGGCAAAACAGGCTACAAATATTTCCCTCCCTGTTTGCATGCCCATTTGCAACGTGACTTTGCAAGCAGTGAATTCTATTTCTTTACTTATTAAATCTGGTGTCAGTCATGTGACTTGTCTTGTCCAACAAGGCATTATCAAATGTGACACATATAGAGGTTTCAAAGTTCTTACATTTTTTCTATAGGAATAAGTTTAAGACAGCCTTATGGAAACACCTGTCTCTGAGTCGCCACCTCATACTTACTGACAGTCGGCACCAACCACCCTTGGGGTAAGGCCGTTAGAGACCAACCAATTTCCAGTTGATCAGCTGGGTAACTACAGCCACATTCACAGAATGGTTAGCTAAGAAATTATCATTTTCTGAAGACACAAAGTTTTGGGTTTGGTTGGTTACAAAGCTGAGTATTGATACATTATAGAAGAGTGTGTCAGTCAAGGTTCTTGAATGAGAAAACAAAAAAAGCATAACAGACTTTAGCTACTTTAACAAGGAAAGATCCCATTACATAAAATATTAAAACAGTTTGTAGACTCCCCATTAGGGCCAGATGATGAGATGTAGAGTGCATGCAACCAGAAACAAAGTTCAAATTACCCTCAGAAACCTTTTACTGGATATACCACGGCCTCCACCACAGGGCCCAGCCACAGAAAATTTCCTAACTCACTTTAGATACTGAGCACTGGATCCTCTTGGCAGAACCTCTGCAACTTATGGAGACACTGTGTAACTGCTGTCTCCCTCATCTTGATTGATCCCATATGTCTCCTCTTTATTTGCATCACTAGTTTCCAAATTAAAGTCTCCTTCAGGTCTGCATGATTTGCAGTCAGGTAATATGCCTACCCTCCAGGAATGAAGCAGGGTATAGGAGGAGTGGATTTTGGGCTTATTTATCTTATGAAAGAGTGAGCTTATAAAGTAAGAAATGCTTGAAAGAGTGTTTAAAGGTAGAAGGCAGCAAAAGAGAAATTGTAAATGTCCATTACACCCTGCTTTCTTACTTAAACGTGTAAACAGCAAGAACAAATATATTAAATATAATTCAACCATTGCTCCACCAATGAACTTTTGTACTCTGTCCTAAGAGGGAGACATAGTAACATTTCATCTGTATAGCAAATAATAGTTCCAAGTCCAGGCTTTCTGAATGATTGCTACTCCAAGATGGTTAAAACCAAGATCATTACTCTTCCAGTTCTATCATGAGTCTCTCTTATTGCTGAATTTTCTTTAAACTATGAGACAAGATATAAAGTTTCCCACCATGAAAATACCCTCTATAAAAGAGAAAAAGAACAAAGGGAGAGATTTACTAGAATACTCAAATGTATACATGACACATGTAAGAGGAAAACATGTGTAACTACTACAAGTCATCACACGGGTACATTTAGAATTTAAAGCGTCTCCTCCATCTAAACAATGCTTCTTTTACCCGCAGACAGCTGCTCAGTTGGTCAGGGTTCTTTACCCATTGAGGTAACCCAAGCTTTTATTTCTCAGAGATCCGAATCCAGAGTTTTTACCTTTAGGCGATCATTTTTTTTTTTCATTTTTGCAAATCTCTTTAATGTCTGGCTTATTATATTTTACTACTTTTTATCACTGGAAAAAACAGTCTCATAGTACTTGTGTTCTGAACATACTCCTCCCTGCACCTGTTGGATAGAACCACATGAATAGTAGCTGAAAGTAAGCCTTTTGAGAGACAAATTTAGCAGGAAGTAATTAAGTAGTATAGAACAAAGTCAATTTATCACTTTTACCTTCATGAATTTAGGATTCCTTCCTTTAGAGCCTAGATCTGTTATCAGTAAACGTTTTCTTTAATGGCAAGATAGTAAATAGTATAAGCTAAGATAGAGAACCCAAGATATTATGTGGATAATTGTAGCACCACTTAAATTGTTACCATTTAAAAATATAAAAACCAGTCTTAGCTTATAAGTCATAATAAATAAAAATAAAACAAAATAAAAAAACAGGCCACTAACCAGATTTGGCTCCAAGAGCATAATTTGCTGAGTCCTGGTCTAGATTATACCGGGTATTCGTGGCATGCCAAAATATTTTAGCATTGGCCACCACTAAGTACAAATTTCAACCAATGAACAATGTAAGCAATTGAAACAACTCTTGGCTACTGATTTGTGTCCCTTCATCAGTAACTTCAATTTAGTCTGAGATTATGCTTCTCACTTTTCAATCTAATAACCACAAAATCTATTCCCACACATCAATTCTGAGTTCTTATACAAATACATTAGCAAAGCCATGCAATCCTTATGTTTGTAAGCCTTATCCTAGGTTTCATTATACAAATATTTCTACATCCACCCCAGGGTACTAACTCAAGCCGTAAATCTGGAGACACTATGGCATGGTGTCGTCAGGAGAATTCTCTTTACCTTTCCAAGGAAGCGACCTCCTGGCATGGGCATTCTAGATTCATCAAGCAAAGCAGAAACAGTTTCATGAGGCAGGGGAGAAGTGACAGCTTCCTCTGGCAAAACACGTTAGCTATTTTAGCATAAAAGGAATATATTAAAGGCTGTTAGTTGACCTGTTGCCGTCCCAGGGAGTCTATTGCCACCACTGCATGTTAATTTCCAAGGAGCCAAACATTCCTCCCTGAAGCAAAATCATGGATGCTACTGCTAGAACTTCTGCCCTTGCAGCATCTGAAGCTGGATGTCCCTAACCCCACCAATACCAGGTGCTCCTGCTTGTTCATGTCACTAGTTTCCAAATTCTGACCTTAGACAAGTAATAAGACTGACAGAGTCTTGGGTCTCTCTTACACCTCCAATTATAAAAAATAATATTAGATAAGTTGTTACAATATTAGACTGGTTTCTACCTTGAGAAACAGATTAAGATGCTCAGTTGGTAATTGGAAGGCAAATAAAATATCCAAGTTTCAAAGATGTGAAGTGACGTACTCACGAGCATACAGCGAAGAAATGGCATTGCCACAACACGAATTAAGTTATTTGTTCACTAAACCCAAGCTATTTACCACCACACAACAGAGCCATAGTGTGTAAATGGTAAGCAGACACAGGACTATAGATGAAATTGTCAGGATGTTGTGTAATAGAAAAACAAGAGAATGTCTGACGTTAGCTATTTTAGCATAAAAGGAATATATTAAAGGCTGATAGTTGACCTGTTGCCGTCCCAGGGAGTCTATTGCCACCACTGCATGCTAATTTCCAAGGAGCCAAACATTCCTCCCTGAAGCCAAATCATGGAGAAAGAGAATGTTGTTATTATTATGCATCACAAAACATACTCTTGTAATTTCTAAATATATGTAATATATTAAAATTTGAAAGAAAAACTTATTCAAAAGCATCCTTTAATTCAATTACTTATTACTGAACCTTTTCTAAATATATAGAACTATGCTAGACATATGAAATATAATGCCAAACAAAAAATATAGTACCATTACTTGTGGAGCTTATAGACTGGTGGAAAAACCACAGTAACTATACTCTAACACAGATAAGATTGTACACTGCAGTAAATGCCATAAAAGAGAAATATTCTGTGCTACAAAAGTACAGATCAGGGTGAATCTTACGAAGTCTGCAGGGTCAGAAATGTCCTTATAGTAAAGATAGTGTTTGAACTAATATCTATAAGATGAGTAAAAATGAGTGAGGATGTGAAAGGGTTTCAAGAAAAGATTATGCAGTTGGGGTCAAAGACCTGAGGTAGAAAGAACCCTGGTAAATTCTAGGAGCTGAAAAAAAGCCAGAGGATAGCATGCTCAGTAAAAATCAATTCGTGGCACAGCTAGTGAGAAGAAGAGAGGTCAAATCATACAGACATTAGAACTGTAAAAATTGAAAATATATTTTTCCCAAGGAATCTAGCAATCCATGAAATGTTTTCAGGAAGAAAGAAACATAATCAGATTTTTGTTTAACAAAATAATGTCTGTTGAATGTACTGAAAAAAAAAGAGTGGGCATAATTTAAGAGTGAAGGTCATTGCCTAGACCAAGGTGAAAGCAGTGCAAATGGAAAAAAGCAGAAGACTGAAGAAATCTATTGGCATATGGATTAGAAATTCCAGGTACAAGAAGAGAAACAACAATGATTGTTCACTTCTGGGATTCTAATTTGCACAACTGGATAGATATGAATAACAATAGATATGAAATTCTGAAGGAGGACTAGGTTTTAAGGAAAAGAATATGAAGTAAATTTTAGGCATGTTGAGTTTGAATTGCCTAAAATTAAGGTGTTTAGAAGGCAGTTAACTCCAATAGATTTGGGCTAGAGGTACATAGTTGGGATTTATTTGTTGTATAAGGGATACCTGAAGCCATTAGCATGGGTAAGATTGATCTATAAAAAGAGACTGTAGAGTGAAACAAAGAAAAAGGCTAGGTTATACTTGAAATATATAATTTTCAAAGAATAGAGAAAAGAGAAGGAAACCTTTCTGAAAGACTATTGAAATAGACTATCCAGAGAGGTCACGGAAAGCAGGATTCTGTGCCAATGAAGGCAAAGAAAATAACAATTTCCAGAAGGAGAGGTTACCTGAGATTTTGTGATGCTACTTAGATGTCAGTAAGATATGAACAGAAAGATATCCATTGTCATTAGTGACATAGAGTCATGTGGGTTGTTATAGAGATCACTTTTATGAGGTGGTTGATCAGAAGATAGATTGAAGTGTATGGTGTGAGAACTGAAAAATAGAGGAAAAGACGGATTGAAAATGGATAACTTTTTTTTGAGAAGTTGAACAGAGAATACCTGCAAAGATAAAAAGTGGAGTAGTACTTGGTCTATCTTAAAAAAAAAAAGTCTTGTCCAATATCGTTTTTAAACCCTATACAATTAAAAAAATAAAATTTAATAGAGCATTTAAAATTGGATGATTTCACATAAAAATTAAACTGTTCTTGAAATGTCCACTGACCTGGCAACACAGATTTATATTCTATCTCTCATTTGCCAAAAGAGAAACTGTGCCTGAGGAATGTAAGTACCAGTTAGGCAAGGACCGGACCCAAGACTGCTGAGTTCAAGTCCTGTGTCCTTTACATATTCCATTCTGCTTTTCATTCCTGCCTCAGGAATACAAGTGTGTATTCCAGTGCAATTCTGGAATGATCGGAGACACCCAATTCAGATTTTTCTTCATATTACCCTGACCTGGAACCAATTTGTGCCCTTAGATGTACAAGAGGAAATCAAAGCCCTCCAGTCTGGGGTTCTCTGTCTCTACCTTAGCAGCATCTGGGAATAAAAGAATGTTCCCTCTTAATATGTTCAAAAGAAAAGCTGCAGGGATTCCTGGGGAAACTTCTCTCAGAATCAATTACTGCAGATGAGCTCAAGCACTGTCAGTCATGACTCACTAAATGATGAAAGTCAGAAATAGTTAAGAATCCAATAAGAAATAAAGTACTTGGCCAGGTTCACGTTTTATACTCACAATGGCTGCCCGCCAAATGTCTGGTCTCTGGAATAGAAATGTCTTTCCTTAATTCTGTTATGGTTCTCTGTTTAGAGGGAGCTACTGTTCCAGAGATCAATAAAACTCACCATGAAAACTATTCTGAAAACTATTCCCTCTGCTTTTGTTAGGGAAACTCTTATCTACTCTGTTGTTTTTTTTGGGGGGGGGCAGGGGGTCATGGGATGGTGTAAATTCAGTGTATCTAGATTTTACTCTAATATTTATGTCATTCTTACTGGTTATAAATTATCATGTAATTAAAGTAATTGGTTTAGAAATAAAATGTTGCTTTTCATAAACATCGTGACTCATTTATTTAAATTATTTTTCTTTAAGTCAATGTCAAAACATATATTTTTTTTAATTGTGAGATCTGGACACAGAAGGAAAAATTTTAAAATGTCCTTATTCTTCAAGATTAGTCCAGAGCTTTACTCTTTTTCTTTTTTCCCACCCTCTACCCACCTCCTTGCCACAAGTCTGAAAAATAAAAATAAGTAAATAAATAATAAATTACTTTACTCTCAATTCACAGGCCCTTATAAAATATCTTTGTAATTGTAAGCATTTATTTAAAATGTTGTCAGTTTGAAATTTTTTTGTTATCTCCATAAAAAGTGAAATCAAATGGTTTAAATTAACAGAAATACATTCAGTCAAAAATAAATCCATGGACAAGAAATATCTTGTTTTATCTTGAAAGTAAGTGAGGATATATATTAGTTTTGTATCCTTAAAAGATAAGCTATCCAAATATTGTCATCACCAAAAAATATTTCTTCCAAAATGAAAAGCTGAATTCAAGGGACTTGAATTAGCATAAATTGGTAGATGGTGAACTAATAAACTGTAAACTATTAAAATTTTTAATTAAATTTATATTTTATGTTTCTTTTAAGGCAATAAAGGTAAAAATTATTTTATTTCACGTGATACAGTATTAAATTTCCGATGAAAACATCCACATAAAATAACATATACCAATATAATAAAAATGTGTTTCTTCCAGGAACGTAAAATAATTGTATTTGAACACATTTAAGAAAATAAATGTAATTCTTAATAATTAGTCATCCCAAATTTTTATCCAACAGACCTAAAAGTCAAATAGTACTACATGACTCTATGCTTGTTAACTTCTAGAACATGATGCAGACATCACAATGGTTCTTGTGACAGCCTGGATTCTCTAAGACACCAACTCTGAGATTGGTTTGCCTGGAGAAGATTTATGAGCAAATGCCCTCAATCATCACCAATGAAAGGAAAGGGAAGGTAGATAGAAGAGTAAGTGGAGGAAAATGGTGGCTGTGATACAGTCTCAACACAGGCCTCAGCCAACCTTATGTGGAGTTCTAAGGCTAAGATGACCCTCTAGAATTCTCCTGCCTGGGGCAAGAGACCCAGGTGTTTATGGCTGTGTCTATCAGTCTTTGGACATAAATCTCTCTACGTAGGGGATATGATCTTAGATCCTCCCAACAGAAACAGTTATTCAAATACACCTACCTGCCTTACCCCAACTTGTACGTTTACATTTCATTTTTGTCTTGTATTACAATAGTGCCAAAATGTATAGAACGAGAAATATAAAAAGTATCTGTTGATTGGTGATATTAAGTAAGAGTCTTACTTTTCTTTTCTTTTTTTTTTTTTTTTTTTGAGTTGGCGTCTCACTCCGTCACCCAGACTGGAGTGCAGTGGCCGCTGCCGGCCACCGCAGCCTCAGCCTTCCGAGTAGCCGGAACTAAAGGCGTGTGCTACCACGCCCGGCTATTTTTTTTTTTTTTTTTTTTTTGATTTATTGTAGAGATGAGGTTTCGCCTGCCCAGGCGGGTCTCGAACCGGAGGGCTCAGGCAATCCACTCACCTCAGCCTCCCAAGGTGCGAGATTACAGGCTGAGCCACCGAGCCCGGCTAGAGTCTTACTTTTCTTTGTGAAGAAAAAACATAACTAAGGTCAGAAAAACTATCTTATTCTTATGCCTTATCTACTACCCACCCCCACTAATTATTCTTATTCACTCTAAGTGCTGGCTCTTCCTTGACCCATGGATGAAAACATAAGCAATCTTCATAATTAGCCACTCACCCTCATAAAATTAAAAAGTTATCCAGTCACTTGCAGTCACTGCCACAGAGCTATTTTTTTTTTCACTAATTAATGTATTAGGATCCATGCAATTAAAAAAAAATCTAGGATTTAATTTAAGGTAGATAGTATCTAATGAATTCAGGTGATAAACGACTTTCAAGCAAAAATGATTGTTATCAATATTGTCATTATTTCAGTAACTTTATGAGGTAAGGGAGTATCTACTATCCCTAGTACTAAACATAAAATGAACACTTTAAAATATTTCTACAAATATTTTTATTAGTGGCAAACATATTGCTAATTTTAGTAATTAGAAACAATATCTGGGGAAGAACAGAAGTTAATGTTGAATGGAGTCCCCAAAGAAGTAAACTAAGTCTCAATTTTTGCAAATCTTGATTTAAAAATAAAATGCTTTTAAATTCTGGTTAACTGTCATTCCCATTAGTACCTGGTGCTTTCTGAACCAAGGAATCTTGAAATGTGTGACCCATGTATTTAAGTTAGCTGTCAAATCTATCTTTGGAATTCCCAAACTGACACAAAAAATTCCCCTTGAAAAGTGACTTGGAATTTAGATAATGCTAAATAGTCATTAAAGATGTTTAAGTGAAAAAAAACCAAAAAATCAAAAAAACACTTCCTTTTCCAGAATTGTAATTAGCTGCCTGCTTGGTGGGTTTTTTTTTTTTTTAATTTTTCTCCTCTCTCTCTCTCTCTCTATCTCTCTCTCTCTCTCTATCTCTCTCTCTCTCTCTCTCTCTCTCTCTCTCTCTCTCTCTATCTCTCTCTCTCTCTATCTCCACCTCCCTCCTTTCCTTTCCTTTCTTTTCTTTTTTTTGGCCAGGGTCTCACTCTCTTGCCCAAGCTACAGTGCAGTGGCATGATCATGGCTCACTGCAGCCTCAACAGCCTGAGTAGCTGGGACTACAGGCATGTGCCACCATGCCTAACTAAGTTTTTATTTTTATTTTTTTGTAGAGACAAAGTCTTGGTATATTGCCTAAACTGGTCTCAAACTTCTGTGTTCAAGCAGTCCTCCTGCCTCAGGCTGCTAGGATTGCAGGTGTGAGCCACCACACTTGGCCTGGTGAACATTTTTTTGGTTTTTTTACTAGTTTCTCCCCTACCACCCCACCCCAGTTTGTTTGTGGCTTCTGATGTCATCTATTGTTTTTGGAAGGAGTGGGAGGAGAATGGATTGGGGAGCAGTTTGGTTAATTAGGAAGAATGTTACTGTTCAGTTGATTTCTAAACTCTTACTTGTCTTTGTGAAGGTATTACCACTAGGCTTGAGGTGAAGCAGACATTCTTCCTTTCCCATGGGAATTTGTATCACCCCAAAGATTCATATTCTCCAAAAAAAGACTTAATTTCCAATTTTCTTGGCCTTTTCAACTCCAACTGTTATACTCCAAAAATCAGTGCAAGAGTCTCAAAATCCATTTTCTTCCTTTTTTTTGAAATATTGATTTGATGATTCAGAGTATCATGTTGGAATATGATAATTCTTGTCATAATGATTATGCTGGTGAGGCCACAAGAATCCCATTTTAACAAACTTTTCTACTACATTGCATATTCAAAAGACAGATACAGAAGCCATATGCAATCATCTGCCTGGCTCTTTAAGAAACAAATTTAATATATTTGGACACTGATACAAGACTCCAAGAGAGATTCTCACAAACTCCCTGGTATCTTTAGTGATACAGTCAAACCTCTCTTTATCCACTTAGGTCACTGAGCAATTCTGCAGCAGTTAGTTGTCAAATCAGACTCACATGAATCAGAGATTTTCCATCAAGCTTTATTAAATAACATCAAGGATGTCGGCAAGGAAAATGTTCAGGTAAAGCAACGATCTGGGACACCAACAACAGCGCCTCAATTTCTGGTTCAGATTATTGAGTTTGCTAAGTGAGGTCATGGGGTTCCTCATCAGACAGAACATTTAAAATACTAAATAGCCTGGATGAGTGGTATAACTTTCATGAAGTTACTCAGGAAGTCATAGCTGAGGGGTGGATCTTGGGTTCTGTTTTTCAGGTCAATCCCTAGCTAGGGACACCTTACTAAAGGCAGTTAATAGTTGAGTTGTTTCTTACTAGCAAATAACATTAGTTTGTTACTCAGTGGTTAGCAAAGAGACAGACATGAGGGGGTCACCTGCCTCTTTTCTTTCTCCCCATAAAGTTTCTACAACTCACTAAAGGGAATGAGAGAATCTCAGGCTGTCTACTTTAATTCATTCCTCCCAGTCACTTAATGTTCGAATGCACTATTGGTTAAAAAAAGAAAAAGAAAAAAAAAAAGGTGTTTGTTTATCCATAGGGTATACTTTACAACATAGAGTCCAATGCAATTAAAGCAGAGATTCATGAAGATTATACAAAAGTAAATGACGACTCCTAACATGATTAGAAATCCCCATCCCAAACTTAAAACTATAAGATACTCAAGAGAAATCATGCAAAATTATTTACTGATTCATATTATTCAAAGGTCTCAGGCTACATCCCAAGGCCCCCTTTCCTGCTCTCTTTCCTCTTGAGTTGGGTCTATCATCAGAGTCCCTGTGGCAGCCCACAGATGTTGCAGGTTTACAGCCAAACAAGAAGACTCAATCTAGCAGAAAGATTTCACTTCCCAACTGGCTCAAACCAAAGTTCATGAACCAGATCTCATTGGCTGTGAAGGTGTCATTTGGGTCATCAGCTCATTCCTTAACTAGTAACTATCGCTGGTGGGATTGGCTATGCTGAATGTTTCTAGGTTACATGTTCCATTCCTGGAATGCAGGGGAGCATGCAGCATATGGGATGAAAATAGTGAGGAATTGTTCATTCAAGGCAAAGGCAGTCCTCTGACCTTAAAAAGATGGAGATGAGGTTAAGACCTCAAAACAACAAATGTCCACCACATCCTCAAACAAGAATTGGAGGAAAGGTCAAAGTTGATCAAGGTTAAAATGAATAGGATTTTGAATTATACTATGAGTTTGCTATATAACACAGAGTTTGCCACATACTGAGTTTGTGAGAGATTAAAAAAGAAGTTGATTAGTCAAATAAACTTGAAAAAGCCTCTTTTACATTTATCAGAAAAGGAAAGGGAATGTAAAAGTGACAGCCAAGAAACACACATTTTTTTCCTGAGGCCTTGCTCTGAACTTCCTATAATATCTACCCTTTAGAATGTTTACTTCTACTTCCTTTTTCCATCTCTTCCTAATCCTCCATATACAGTTCATATGTTTTGTAGGCATTATATATAGCTAGAACCACCTGCAAACTTGTCAAAAGAATTTTGTAAATGATTATGTAAATTGCATCACTTAGTCTCACCTTAGTTCTATTCTCTCTTTCTCTCTCTCTCTGTCTCTATTTCCCTCTTCCCTCCTCCCTCCTCCTTCTCTCTCATCTATCTCTGACTATTTTTAAAAAGAATAAAAACAAAAATTGTATTCTGTCTTTGATTTTCTTTTTGTTTACTTCAATGCAATCACAGATTCATTTTCTGGACATGTTAATCATGTTATTTTAATACAGGGTTAAAGACAAATATTTGAAAGATAAAAATCTGTTCAAGGATAAGACTTTGCTCAAAGTAAATTCTGTGAAAATATTTAATGAAAAAATCAGATAATTTCTTTTTCAAAAGATGTATTTCCTGCTGTGTAATCTGTAGATAAGTTATAAAAAAATAAATAACCATAAACCTGGAAAAGGTACCAGGGAAGGAAAGCAGCTACACTTCAGTATTAGCAAACTTAACTTAGATTGATCATTTGTGAGACACAAAAAGTACACCGCCTGTTAGAAGATATCAGCTGAGAAGGCCCACTAGTTGGCATTTGTTTGGTAAATGATTGCAGGCCAGGATCTGTGCTTCAGGGTGCTGACAAAATTGGAAAGCAGATAATAGACTCAGAAAACCAAGCTCATAAAATACTAATCAACATGACTCATGACAACCGTCCCCAGAGGCAATCTCTGTGCTAACCCTATGACAAATTTAGAGCTACATTCAGCACTTCTTTACTTTTACCTTAAGGACCTGCTTGCACCAAATCCTGCATTATTGAAGTAGATGTTACTGGATATTTTAGAGGAGAGACAGAGGAGGAGGTTTTACTTTGCACACCTACAATCATTTGTGTAAAACCTCCTCGGCAAGATGCAATTTCCCCGAAAATTCTCTCTCCTATGACTGGCCAAGGACCCTTCTCTTCCCTCTCATGCCTCCTTTCAGGCCATCTGTGATAAAAGGCTTAAAACTAAGGTTCAATTGTGTGTGCTGCCTTGACATCTATTGAAATCCAGAGGACTTTGAAAGTCCTGACCACAAGTTCCTCTCCCAGCTGTATAGATAAGTTCCCACACACAGACAACTCTCAGTCTCAAAAGGACCAGGTGCAATTCCTGCTTATCCTTGAGTAGCAGGTTTCAGTTCCCTGCACGTAAGATAATCACAGGAACCAAGAGATAGCCCAACCTCTTGATACTACAGTACTACAAAGTCTGCCTCCCTCGACGTATGGTCTATTACTCTGTTCCTGAGTACAACCCCTATGTGGGCCTGCATGGCAAGCTATGCCCTCCTCCTTGGGCTGAGTATACAAAACGAGTAAATTGCTGTCAATCTCATCTGTCCAGAATCAGGTGTATGTTCAGCTATCCCTGTACTCTAGCACGGGAATATAAAAGGTGATTAAGGCACCATCCTTTCAGACCATCTGCCTCAAGTATTCTGACTTCCATCATTTCTTAAATAAACTAGAGCTCTCCTCTTGTTGATTTTCAACTGTTCATTCCTTTTGTTTACCACTTCAAGAATGGGAAAATCCTTTACAGTGAAGAAGATTTTGTGAGAACAAAAAAGTGTCCTCCAGCCACCAGAATCCACTCTGCCTTAAATTCCTGTGAAGATGTTAAACAGCATTTTTTTGTTAATTTACTACACATTTATAAAGCTGAAGTTCAATTTACAGTGTGAAATAGAACCGCCAGAAGACTAAGCCATTCACATCCTTTCACTCTTATTTTTCTTCCTTCATGCAGATCAAAATGAAAGCCAAAGTGTATTCAGTTTTGTGTGTGTGTGTGTGTGAAAGCAGAATCAGAAAAAATGGAAATTCATTATATGAATTAAATGTTTGGTATAAATAAATATAAAATTGACAGTCTTCTGAGTTTTTAAAAAATGTATTATCTCATTTAGTCATCTAAACAATCGGGTAGAGTCATTATCTCCATGGCACAGATAAGAACCCTGAGGCACAGTGTTGGGTCATTTGTCCAGGTTCATACTGTGATGAATGTTCTGCTGTCCTGCCTCTATTGATATGTAACAGGCACTCAGTAAAGCCTGGGGGTGCCAATATTTGTTGTAAATTCTCCTCTAAGTCTGTCTGTCTTCCCTGTGGCATGGTAATTACTTTGAAGGTACTTATTAGTGCCTTACTCAGAGTGTGGCACATAGTAGATGACTATGCATAATTCATAGAATGTCTGAATGACTGTATGAATGAATACTCAGAAACATCCATTCATCTCTAGAGCCATGCTACAAATATGAACTGAATTCAATTTATCAGATTTATACATTGGTATGTCTTCTCGGGCTGGATTCATGATGCACACGGACAACTTTGCTCTCTTACACTGTTTCCCCATTAAGTTCTAGGAGTGAACTAAACTCAAGATTTCCCCTCTAAGACTGAGCAAAATTTGTCCTTTTGGGGTTTTGTTTTGATAATACATCTTTACTTGGTCTCTTTCCCTTGCTTCTCGCTTCCCCATGGTACATTTTTCAGGGAACTCTTCCTAACAGCTAAATTGTACATGAAGCCTCATCTCAGGGTCTGCTTTTAGGAAGCTCATCCTAAGATGCAGAACACATTCTCTCTTCAACAAAACCCATTCTGTCTTTAAACATTCTAAAACTAACTGTTCTTGACTGGCCTTTAACATGCTAAATTGGCCAGGTTTGTCTCGCTTCCAGCAATATAAATATTTAATGCTTGGTTTGCCTTTTACATGTGTCCAATTTTATCAGTAATGTGTTGAACTTATGATTTAACTTGTAGTCTTGGTGTTTTCCTTGATCTTGCTCCTGTACTGTCTGGAGTGAACACTCATGTTATCCATAAAAAAATGTAAAAACTGTCTTAAGCATTTTATCAACAGTTTTAGTAACTGCACTTCAACAACCTGCACTTCATCAAGACAATAATTACTCTCCTCATTTTGAAACTGAGACCATCATGGGTTCAGAGAGAGTTCACCCAGGCATGTCGTTCTAATGTGTGATGGAGTAGAGCCCAGGAATTCAGGTCTCCTAATTCTAGACAAGCATTCATTCACACATTTATCAATCACTTCTTGAGACTAAGTCTTCCCATACTGGAAGTCATTAAGATTGTGTTTATTTGTTCATAAAATCTCTTAACTCTGCCACTTTTACAATCAAATACCAAGCCAAACAACAGATCCTACATGAAACATTAGAGAAACCTAGGACATTTAGTTCTAGACATATGTGGCAAATAATTACATATGTATACTAAATCTCTTAACTGTCAGTTGTAATGGGAATTAAGTCATGGGTGACTTGCCCAGCAATGGCTCATCAGTCTGTAACAAAATCCAAAACATCCCACAGTATGCGTATGAAGGTATCTGATGAGGATAGCATCTCTTTTGTCTGAAAAACAGAATGTGTATCTTCAAAAAACTGTCCTTCCGTTGGACTGCTTAACTTCTGCACTACATCAGGTTATTATGACCTCACACCTCAGGGTTCTTTTATTCCTGGATTTTTCTCAGAAATTTCCCATGGCAAGAAATAAGAAAAAGAAATCCATATAATCTTGGCTATAAAATGCTGTTATCTTGGCTCTTGTGATATTCTGATATGTTTGCTTTTCTCTTGTTTTTTTATATGAAGGTTTTTTATAATCCTAATTAAAAATAATACATTTAATAAAATAATCATAAATGACCTTATATTAATAGAAAACTAAGCCAAGGTCATGTAGAAATATATTGACTCTTCTCAGTATTTTAAACACTTTGTTTTGCCTGCAGAGGAGAGGGAGACATTTTTTAGAGGTCATGTTCCATCTGCACTGAAAGCTTTTCTTTGCCAAGATGAAGAGTGTTGATTGAATTAAGAGCAATATTGTCACCAGGACATAAAAAAAAGGACCACATCTGTTCAATTGTGAAAGAGAAGATGGAAGAGATATATAGTTCTTCTTGTTCTAATAACAAACTCTTAAATAAATGTAGTCCTCAATGAGATTTTACAAGTAGCATTAAAGTAATATGAGGCCTATTAGATAACGCTAGAACTTTTTTTTAAAAGTTTTATTTATTTATTTATTATTTACCTAACTATGTATTTATTTTTGAAATAGGTAAGACCATGGATAAGAGAAGAAATCAGCAGTTTGATTATCTACATTTACATGACCAAGGGAAAATACTTCATGGCAGTTGGATGAAGGCTTCTGGAGTTTAAAGGAGAGTCTGTGCTGGAGATACACATTTGAGTAATCAGCCTGCAGATAGAACGCTAAGGCAGAAAATTGCATAAGATCACTGAAGGAAATGAGAATGGAGAGTGGAAATGTGAGGTAGCTTCGAATAGCATGGCTTTTATTAATGTGTGTGTTCTTAAGCAAGAGCCCCACAAATAGGACTTTCATATAGATTTATGTGAATTATTCTTTTAGAATTAGCACACACAAAAAATCAAGCCCCACATCATCCTGGCATAAAGGTCCTCCCCTCCCTACAAGTGACTAAAATGCAGGCTGCAAAAATGTTTAAATGTTGGGATTTCTATTCATGGAAGATTTTTTCATAAATTAATGGTTGATTGTGATGATGTTGACAAAGAATGGTCAGTGATGAAAAAAAATAATACAGTGTCAAGTCATATATTTACCTTCAATAATCCTTCCCTTATTGATAACTTCCCCCCCAAAATTTCATCATCTTCCACCTAGCCAATAACTTTCTTTCACTTAAGATACTTTCTTTACTTCTAATCACATTGAACAAATATACTTAAAAACTCTATGAGTGTGTGTCTTTATACATTTGCATTTTAATATAAAATCCTCAGACTTTCTATATACTTTGTTTTAAAGTAATAAAACTTAAAAAAAATTTTTTGCAGAAATAAAACTTTGAACAAACACTCATAGCACACAAAATACCTAATATTCTAGAGTAACCTTGTGTTAAAATAACATGGTTAAATGTGCCTTACAGTCTTTAGAAGTGGCATGTGGTCTACCATACAGAAAGATATATAGATAGAGATACATGGATATAGATAGACTTTACAAGTAATATGAAAGCAATGTTAGACTTCTTATATGACACTAGAGTGCATTCAGTGTACTGAATATACTATTTTGTATATCTTATATATTACATGTAATATATAACATTATATGTATAAAAATATAATGTAAAATGACATTATATGTCATTTTACCTGTATATTTTAAGTTTAGATTGTGATATATGAGAGAGTACCTCCAAAAAGTGAAATTATTTTTTGGAGAGTGGGCTCCTTGTAGTACAGGCTTCCCCTGCTAGGTAAGTGTTCTAGGAACCCATCGGCATCAGTGTACTAGCTAATGTTGTTGTGAGACGCTACATTTGGCTTCAGTGAACTTTTTTTTTTTTTTGGAGATTCTTTCAACACATTTGCCCATTTTATGATGGTTGATTTACAACACACCTGCCCACACTGCACTGAGTGTTCAGTAGTTTTCAACCAAAAATGATATGATCCCCATACCCCATCTTCCCTATT
>CAUYQG010060123.1:0-10847 GCA_963574415.1 Tarsius wallacei | reverse complement strand
CTAGCATGTACACAAAATTTTCCATACACTCACTCAATCACACAGTGACTCACATAGTCTGACTGACTCAGCCACCATCTTTCTGACTCCAAGATCTAGTGGATGTTTTAAAAATATTTGTGTGCTATCTTTATTACTTCTGTATGTCTTCTTTTTGTTAACAGATTTCTCCTGGTTTTGGCTCACCTTTTTTCTATTTTAACCATCTGGTTCTTAAATGTTTAGATTTTGTATCTGTCTTTTAAAAGGTCTTTGTTATGGCAGTTGTTAACTTCTTGAAGAACAGTTTGGTTCTTTTGGGCTTTTCCTCTCTGAGTTTTGTCAGGCTCCGTCTAGAGCTACTTTTACCTTTTAGGTTAAGGTAAGTCCTGCTCCAAGCTGTGACCTTCCTAGAGTCTCTATTGAATGCCTCAAGTATTCATTGAGATTTCTCCCTCTGGCTGGGTGGAGTTGTAATATCTTCTAGCTTTGTGTAAGCTCTGGTAGTTCCCTACTGCTTGTTTCCCCCGACCCCCACCCCCAGTAGCTGTTCTTAGGTTCAGCTGCCTTACTTTTAACTTACATGCTGCTTATTAATCAGCCAAAGACTCAAGAGGATTTATGCAGATTTCTGGTTTTCTCTTTTGCATGACTTTTTCCTTTCAAATGCTTTGCTCTTCAAATTGTAGCTGTCTTTGCTTCTTAGAACTCTACTTTTTGTATCCTCAACCCAGTGACACCTCCATAGTCTGTTTGTGTTCCCTCTTTCTGGCAGCAGTCTAGAAAGTGACTTCAGACAAAAAATTCAGGTAATTGTTTGGCTTACCTCATTTGTTTCCTTTTGGGTTTCTAATCCTTTACTACCTGTTGTTCAATATATGAAAGCAGTTGTTTCACATGTTTTGTCCAGTATTCTTGTTTTATACAACAAAAAGATTGAATAGGTGCCAGTTCCTCTATTGTGGCAAGAACTCATGATAAATTTTTGAAATCATATATCAAACTATTAGTAAATCAATAAAAAGGCTTAGCCCCTACTATGAGCTTTTATTTTGGTGTTGTTTTGGAAACTTAGATTAACTTGGACTCTAAATAATTTTATTTTTAAGTCTTCACTAAATATAAAACAATGAAAATCACCATTAAGTTAATACTACACTATTTATAAATGATGTTCTTTATACTCATTATTTTGTTGACATCTGGGTTTCCCATCTAATGGGAGATGTAAAAAATTTGGCAAGGTTCAGAGACAAGTCACTCAAATGCTAAAGAGATTATATTAAATGACCTACTAGACATATATGAAGAAAGGTAAATGGAACTGAGCTTACTTAGCTCTTGGAAGAAAGAATTTAGGAAGAGCCAAAATAGTTACCAAAATGGTAAATGTCTTGATATAGATGATATGACTACTTATTTCCACTAAGGATGTAAATACATTTAGAGCACAGAGGAAGATTTGCATGATGTATGAAGCTAAATGTCCTCCAAATTTTGTTTAATAGCTGTAATTGTTTGAGATGTTGCGAAATCTTTCTCTGCTTGAGAGATAAACAAACAGCAAGCCTTCTCCTTTGCGAGATAATTGAGATGTGAGAATAGCAGCAAGTTAAATAAACTACCCAGGATCCTTTCAGGCCTCAGATTCTAACAGTATTATTTTAAAAATTAAATTAAATTGAATTAATATAACACATTATTTATTTATTTATTTTCCCTGTTATCTGCTTTTTTTTTTCTTTCTTCATTTCAGTAGCTTTAAGGGTACATGTAATTTTTTGTTACATGGTTGCATTGTATAGTGGGGAAGAAGTGTGGACTTTAAGTGTACCCACCGCTTCCACCTGTGCACGTTGCACATGATAGGTTATTTTTTTTTTTAATCCCTCTACCCCTTTACTCCCTTCCCTTTCTGAGTCTCTAAGGCCCATTATAACATTCTCTATGCTTTGCAGATCCTTGGTTTAGCTCCCACTTAAAGTGAGAACATGCGGTGTTTGGTTTTCTGTTCCTGTGTCTAACAGTATTCTTCCAGCCAGTTCCTTAGATTTTTATGGCATTATTTCTTTTTTTTAAAGTAGGAAGATGCTTTTTTTTTATTTTTTAGGTACCTGGAGTCTTTGTCAAAACAACAAAACAAGTGAGCGTTTGGCTTTACTGATTTCTTTTTTCTGAACAGGAAGGTTCTTACAAAAATAAATACCAGTACCTATATTTATATGCAAAATCAAATATTTGTGGGATTCATTGCAATAGAGTCCAGAGAAAGCTCTTTCTATAACTTAATTCTTAGGCAAAATTTTTGCATAATTGTCCCAGGGTAGCTTGGAATGAATACAGGGTATGGCATAAACTGTGATATATTAAAAAAAAAGAAACCAAAACAAAACCTGACAATGTTAACTTTTATCTGAGCCTTGTGATCCTGGAAAATAGCTAAGGTTAAGAACATTTTTCCTATTTTATTACTCATTCTCCTCTATTATAATAGTCTTTTTGCTACTCTTGGAAACTCCTTTCAAATAAAGTTTCTTTTTACCTTTTTTTCCTTAAAAGAAACATGACAAATGGGTAAGAATTATTTTTCAAAATTTCCCAGCATCTGCAGAATAAAAATTCCTTTAACTTTTTACAATGAGACATTCCACCAGGAAAAACAATCATATTAAAAAAGTAACTTTCTTTCAGTGCTCTTTTTGAAAATTATCTCTTTAGGTTTTCTTTTAAAGATGCTTCAAAATTATGTCAGCACACAATATATATATATTTTTCCACAGGAATAGAGCTCAGTAGTTGTTTTTCAGCCAGAGGGAATTGTAATGTTCTTGACAATTATTCTAAGGAAAGGATAAAGTTCAAATCCTTAGAGGATATATAAAGCAGTATTGGTTTTACCAAGAAAAGGCTTTTCATCAGGACAAAGGATAAAGCCTTTGACTTAATGTCCATCTCTTTCTGTTTAGTATTTGTTCCAAATTGTTACATATAATATGAGTGGATTGTGAAACTCCATGTTTCCTCAAATATCTCTCTCCCTAATTAATTACAGTAGCAATATAATCTTCCTATTTAACTCATAATTCAACCATTAAAATCTGCAGGTTGGGGGGTGTGTAGAAAACAGGTGGGACGTCTTTTAGAATGCGTTCACAAAGTTTGGAGGAGGAGGTAGTTGGCAGGGGCAGGAGGCAGAGGCAAATGCCTTCATTATTCATCTCTCACAGATTACTTTATTAGATTAACCACTATTACTTAGCAAGTCATCTGTAGAAATTGAGCTTGAAGCGTAATATAAATTTTTAAGGCAGACTTATTTTGGGAAAAGTCCTAACATAAAAAATTATCCCCTATCGTGCTTCTTTATGTGCCTGCAGAGGTTAGGAAGCATGACTGAACCTGGGAAGGACTGGTGGGAAGGTAAGAGGACTCTAAAATGGCACCGATTGTCTGGGCTGATTCGACAAATCTAACATCTGGCTGATGGTGATAACACTGATTTTATGTCTTGACTTTATGGTCTCTATTGTAAAGGAGAACATTTTGAGACAGAAGGCAGGGTGTTTATTATTATTATTATTATTATTATTATTATTATTACTAGTATTAGTATTTCAAGAGTAAAGAGTATGCTAAGCTGAGTCTCTTCTACTAATACTACTAAAATAACAGCCTTAGGCGGTGGCACTTGTCAGGCCTCTGGGAGATGATATGGATGTCTAGGGCAGCATTTGGTGTGTAGATGCAGATGAATCCCTAAAGTCTAGTATTGAAAACAAACTCAACCGGATCTGGTAGAAACAGTTTTTCCATATTATGGTGAGTTGACAATTACAAGTGAAGCCCTCGGGATCATGACTTGGATAAGACATATTTAGGATAACTACCCTGAAGGCAGCACAAATATGACGTTTTGTTTGAATGTCTGTTATAGAATGTATGGCATACTGTCATGTATCACAATTATTTAAAAGCTAGCCTGTGAGATGCTGGAAGGCAGGAATGGTGTTTTATTAATCACTGCATTCACAAAGTGCTTACTGCAGTGCTTTATTCCTAGAGGGACTTTGATCAATGATTTCTGAATTGAATAGACTAATATTATGCTGTCTCCTGACCCTTAGCATCAAATAGCTTATGTTAAGTGAAATAGTGGCATTTGATGCATCCTATTACAATAGAATTGAAGTCTAACAACAAAGGGATTACTCATGGGAATTATGGAATACTGACCGAATGTATAGCATAGTGTCTGGTTGATCTTTCCTCAAAAGATAAAACACATGAGACACGAATAAATTTATCTTTAAAAGGAAAACATAGTAAAATAAAACAAAAACTCTCTTTTTCTTTCCTCGTGAACATAAAAATGGGTGTAATTTTGTGATGCACGGAGAAAAAAGTTTGGCTTTGTTATTCCCCTTTGTTCCTTTTAATGTAAAGTCAGGCAATGAATAAATTTTATATATTGTATTCTGAAAAATTTAAAAAGATTTTTGAAAAACACTTTGATTTCTTTTAAAGTCTTCCTCCTTAATTTATCTCATTAGTTTTTCAAAAGGGGATAAAGAGTCTTGCCAGTCATCTCAAAACCGAAACGTAGTCTGGCTTTATAACAGCTTTTTGGAGAGCTAAGAAAAGAAAGAACATAATGTAAAAAAAATGGGAATGTTATTTACATCTTGAGTGAAAATAACAGCTATGAATTACATGAACAACAACAGTGTATCCCACAAAATCATGCTTCAAGTCTTCAAGCAATTATCTGATGTATAGAAACAAAAGCCTATATTATAGATCTAACTATGTTAAAATGTTAATTCAGCAAAATAGTCTTTATTCCCCTTTTTATCTTGAATAGCTGAAAATTTGTAACCGAGGAAATTTGTTCACTTACAATAGAGCAGAATCAAGTGTTAATTTACTTGTTTGTTTCAACCTAATTATTTATCTGTACATTCTTTATTTAGGTGCTTTGATAATAGCTATTCTGAGTTTTTAGTTTCTCCTCAATCAAGAGAGAGCTCATATTATTTTGTTTCCTAATTCCCTGAACAAAATTAGATCCATATTTAAATTCCACAGATGTCTGCACTTATGGCTCTGTGGTTCTGGGCAAGTTATGTGATTTTGTGTCAGATCGATCATCTGTAACATGAAGGTAATATTTGTTTTGTAGTGTAATTATATGGATTAAGTAATATAATATTGAAAATAGACTGCAGAAATTTATGATTCTTAATACATTTTATAGTCCTTCAAATTCTATATTTTATCTATATGAACATTTAAATTATTTTTCTAACAATTTGGCTCAACCACTTAAAAAGCAATGGCAAATAAGCACGGTCTGCTTTTCTCTCTGAGAAGCACATCGTCATATTTGAGTGGAACAATTTGTAGAAGCCCTTCAATGAGTTTTTTAGGTACAGCATATTCCCTCAAGAGACACAAAACTCAATTGAGAAACCATCAGATAGGAGCACTGAAAACGGAAGTCAGCCTGAAAAATTTGCTTTCTGCTACTCTCACTTATTAGTGTTCACCTCCTTCCTTTTCCCTCAGCTCCTTTTCCCTTCCTTGAATACATTAAGAAGAAGCATGTCTCTTCAACATGGGAGTTTTCATGAAAATAGGCAGAAAGAAACTGAAGTTCACTGCACATAGGGAGAAAAGTGGAAATTATTTTTCAGAGTTTGGTAAGTTAAACATCAAACCAACTTTTCAGTATTAGGCTAATATTAGAAAAAGGATGGCATGGATAAAGAAGTTCTTAGCTATTTCATTTTGTTTTAGTTAAGCATTTGCATCACACGCTTTACCAGTAATGTCAGTGGAATCTCATCAGTGGAATAGCTGACTTCATGGGTGGTAGCACTGAGAAAGAATGCAGCTAGCTATCACTTTATCATCTTTTTTTGTTTTGTTTTGTCTTGTTTTGCAGTAGGAGTCTCACTCTGTCGTCCAGGCTGGAGTGCAGCAGCACAACCTCAACCTGTTGGGCTCAGGTGATCCTTCTGCCTCAGCCTCCCAAGTAGCTGGAACCACAGATGTGCACCACCACATCAGCTAATTTTTTGATTTATTGTAGAGTCGAGGTCTCACCAAATTGTCCAGGCTGGTCTTGAACCCCTGGACTCAGGCAATCCTCTCGCCTCTGCCTCCCAAAGCACTAGGATTACAGGCGTGAGCCACTGCACCTGGCTTTATCGTCTTCTGATGCCTACATCATCAACTTACCTATTATACAGCAAGGAAATAATAATAAAATAGCAAATACACATATAGGACTTACTAGGTACAAGACTGTTCAAAGTGCTTTCCTTATACTAACATTTAACTTATTTAATGTTTAAAAGACAGCATTAGGCAGTAGATACTATTATTATCATTTCCATTTCACAGATGACCAAACTATATCATAGCAAGGTTAAGTTACTTTTCAAGGTCACAGTGTAAATGGCAAAGCCTGGATTTGAATGGAGGCATTTGAGCTTCAGAATTTTGTCTCTTAATCATTACCTTATTCTGCCTCAAAATGATTGAAAATGGGAACAAAGGAAAAAAGGGTGTACAGTGTACACTGACTATGGGAAATGCAATGGCTCTTTTTGGGCTTCGGGTATTGTGTTACTTTAGAAGACTAAATAGTAAGTCAAACTTTGGAAGAATGAAAGTTATTTTCTCTGTTAAGATAGAAGAGTACTGGATTAGATTCAGCTGTTTGGAACCATGTGACCTTAAATAATTCACTTCATCTTTGTCCCATTCCTTTATTTTTCTGATTTAAATTCTCACTGGAGGATATTTGGAAATATTAAATGTAAAAGTGCTTTGAAAAGCAGAATCTATGTGCAAAGTGGAAATTGATTTAACATAAAAAAAGTCCAACTAATGATGTTTATGCTCTTATAGCTCAAATCTAGTTTATTTGTTTCCTCATTTGTAAGAGACAGAAATGAAAGGTATTTAATCCACAGGGTCAATAAGAGTATACATATATAATAGATATTTTTAGGAATCTTATCCCTTTACCTTTCCATAATTCAACCTTATTTAATTTCAGTATTGATGTTATTATAATTTGTATCATATATACACATTAAACAAATTGTGCTCAGTGTCTCTAGTTTTTCATCCTTAAATCACTTATTAGTGTCTGGATTCCCTTTTCAACAAATACTATTAATGCTCTCACCAAGGTTACCAATATGCTTTTAATTGTCAGATGCTATTGGTGTATTTCTGAAGCCATTCACTTTACTCACAGCCATCAGAGTTAAAACTCTCCCTCACTGCTGTGGTGCCCAGTGCATATCTCTAAATGGGCTTTCCTCTTTGTTTGAACATTGTTTACTTATATGTTTCATTTCTCCCACTAAATTCTGAGCTGCTTGAGCACAAGTTATTAATTTCCCTCCCTCTTTGTAAACCTCGCATAATTCCTGGGACATAGTGGACATTTGCTAAATATGGATAAAGGAATAGTGAGTGGTAAAAGGTAAATCATGTGTCTGCTTCTTATTCATAATACATTTGCTGGCATTACTTAATGGCTGCAGTAAGGCATAGGAGGTCTGCTGTAAGTAAGCTCTTTTAAGGATGAAGCTGAGGTATACAGAGCTAAAGCCAAGGAGAAACAGAGACAGTTCAGTACACAATCAGTTTGAATCAATTGAATCTTGTGTCAAGTTAAAATTATGCTCAACCAAGAAACCACAGAGGCCTCACCCCATGTCTCTCACTCCCTCTCTTCATATTGATTTATGAATGTAGCTTACAGAGAGCTGTTGCTAAGGGACAGATTTCCCCAGGTTTCTGTTGAAGATATATTCACAAAGAAGCCATACAATTTGTAAGAACTGCCAACAACAAAATATTGCTTGGAGCCCTGTCCAATTTTCAAAAACATAGCATATCATTAAAAATAGGAAGGTTTGGTTCAGTCATGCCTTAATCCCATTGAAGGGGTGAGTGAACCCTGAAACTGGCTTGATTAGGGCTCAGGGCAATATGAGGAGTATCCTTGAAATTTTGGTGATTATTTCTAAGTTATTCATTCATTCAGGTAAACAGTTACTGGGGATCCACAGTGATGAATAAGACCCCTCCAAAGGAGTTTACAGAGAGAATGAATCATCAGTTTTGTAGGCCACTGTCAACCAAATAATAGCAATTTCATTATTTGATTCAATTTAATGCTACTAATGCAATACTTTATTATGTGTTTCAGTCTAAGACTACTAATACAATGTCGATTTCATAATGATAGAGATACTGAAGGTATTGAGTAGAAAATAACTTCGAAGGTAGGGGCGGTGGTTAAGAAGAGTATCCTGGAGATGTCTGTGCTCTGTGCTGAGGCTTAAGCAATGCGCTTGAATAAGATAAGGGAAAAAAATAGAAAAGGGAAAGACTAGTATTCTAGGCTGAGAAGGAAGAATGAGCATAGAGGGTGAAATGAGAGACAACAAGACAAGTGTAGGACACAGCAAATCATTTGATGTTGTAGCATCAGGTGTGAGGCAGGGAGTAAGAAAAGAAGAACCTTAGAAGGGCAAGAAGGAGTCAATCCACGGAAGGGCTTGTAATTCATGGTATGTGTGGGCACCCCCTCTGAACTCCCAAATTAGCATCTTTCTGATCTTCTCAGGCTGGGATTTATATATTCTTTTTTTCTCTTGTATTATCCCAAATGTATTCCCTTGTCCTTGAAACAGTGGTTAGTTAGAAACACACCGAAATCGGAGCAGAGGAGACTTACATTTCCGTCTTAGGCTGTTAACTGTCTTAAATATAATGCTTCATCAAAGTTTTTCCACTTGGAAAACAGAACATTTTGAGGATAATCGTTCCATGTGAATAAGACAAATGATAACACTTTGATAGATTTCTTGTAAATTGAAACAAAAATCCAAATCTGGATAAGGAATTACTTATGCTTATATTACTTATGCATTGCTTATGCAATTATAATATAATTTCTTATATCATTATTATTATATCTTTAACCTGAATTGTTTCTACAACATCTTCAAGAATTCTTCCAGAAAAAAACAAAACAAAACATAAATAAGATGAAAGCACTGAACATTTCTATTAATAAATTCAACATGAACTTATGTTTAGAAATACACATGTGTGTGTATAATACACATACAGTAATATAAATACAAGAGTAAAAATTCAGGGATTTCATCAAATATTTGAGAACAGAAAAAAAAAACAACAGTCTTGAGAGTAGTTCCATTAGATATAATACAAGTTAAGTAAACTAAAGGATTACTATCATTCTGCAATAATACTCTATGACTCAAATCTTGCCATTGACTGAGTAATAGTCATAATTGTACATAGCACCTGGCATGGTGAATCATTTATTTAGGAACTCAAAAAATGCTTGTATGAATGAATGAGAGAGGTTCTAGTCTTCTCTCATTTCTCTTTCTTCTTGGTCATGTTAGTCTTTGTTCTAATGTTTCTCCTTTCTTTTTTCATTGCATGTCTTGTGCTACATTTTACTGTCATAGTCTTTATATGACTGTGTATTTCATAAAGTAAATGGACTTATGTGGAAATATCTTAACAGTTACTTATTCTCATGAATTCATGTTGAAGGTTAATGTAGTTGTACTGAAAAAGCTTTGTTTTAAAAACTTTAGAAACAAAAAGAATGCACCTTACGGATAGATGATGTGAAATCAGTCTAACAGCCTATGACATTTCTAGTCTGAGGAATCTTCTGTCCTTACAATAGTTCATCTCACAACTGTGGTACCCAGTACTGTCTGCCACATTGTGGTTGTTTGCTTATTTTGGGAGATGCCTGTGAGCGTGCCACTGCATTCCAGCCTGGGCAATGGAGTGAGACTCCAACTCAAAAAAATAAAAATAAAATAAAAAGGATGCCATTAGTGAAGTATAGTCAGTGTAATACCTGCTACTGAGGTTTTTGGAAAAGTTTGCAACTCCTTAAAAAAATTCTAAAACATACTCAGAATACATCACAGAAAGCAAGACTTTTCTTTTTTTTTTTTTACATGTAATGAAATATGCAACTTTAATCTTTCATGTAATTAGACAGGATATACTCTTATTGTCAATGCAGTTAGCACTGAAGGTGTAGGGTTCTGTTTTGTTCATTGCTGTATCTCCTCAGGCCTGGAGAATTTCCTTGGTTATAGTAAGCACTCAATAAATATTTGTTGAATGAATCAACAAATGAGAGACAAATATAGATCATAGGCGCCTCAGAGCAGAAAGTCAGAGAAAAAATTAGCTAGAGAAACTGTTTCTTGATGATAAATATCTAAATGTATCAACAGATTTTGTTAAATGCAGAGGAAAGATCCCCATCATCCCTGATCAGCTAAAAATTTTTTGCAGTTTCAAGTACTGGTAGCTAAAGATGTAGGCACGTAGTACAAAATCTTCCTCCTAAAAGCCTAAACTTGGTACTTGTAGTTGGAAATATAGCAAATTTTTATACTGAGATCAGTATAAAAAATCCTCATACAATCAAGTGCCTATTCTAGACTGGCTTGAGACTGGAAGAGAGTAACCAACCACTCAGAATCTGTATGATAAAAGGAAAGGATTCAGGTACGATCAGTTGGGTACTTTTTCCTTCATTACATCTGATGAAGGATTTCTAATTCCTCAGTGAGGAGGATTTGAAAACCAAGAGCAGAATCCTATCATGTACACCTAAGGTTTGTTGTATGTAGATTTATGCAGAATTTCTTGGTTTACTAAACTGTATACAGTTTTCATTTCATAGTATTGTTTCTGTTATGACTAGCTCTCTCCTTGTCTTTATAGACATTTATAGACATATAAAAAGTAGAATTTAAGCATTATTTTGGAAG
>CAUYQG010060122.1:0-46764 GCA_963574415.1 Tarsius wallacei | reverse complement strand
TCAGGCAATCCACTCGCCTCGGTCTCCCGAAGTGCTGGGATTACAGGCTTAGCCACGGAGCCGGTCATGGCATGTGGTTTTAATCCGCCGTTTTTCTGCTTCTGAAGTTTGTCAGCCTGGGAAGCCCTTCACCTCCCCGCAGGCCTGGCGAGCGCTTTCTCGCCGTTCAAGATTCACGCTAGAAGTGCCTTCCTGGAAGACTCCCTTGCCTGCCCGCCCTGCCGCCCGCCTCCCCACTCCGCGCATCTGCCGGCTGGCTACCCTGTGGCTCCATGGCAGCCGGCATGGGCGTATTGGGGGTGCGTTATTTGCTGCTCCATCAGGCCCAGGAGCCGCCTGGAGAGCGGAGCCACCACGCAGGCCCTGCACGATAGGCGCCACGCTGCAGGCTGGAACACCACGTTCGGACCAGGAGTCCTCCAAGACCCGGAGGTCTAGCGGCGCAAAGCCGCTCGGGTCACGTGACTCGCCCCTGGTCACGTGGGCGCCGCTCACCTGACCGGGCTGTCACGTGGCCCGGCCGCGCTGAGAAGGGCGACGAGCGGCGGGCGGCCATGGCTGGCTCCTGGCTGTGGCTTTTGCTGCTGCTGGCGGCAGCGTTGGCCGGGCGGGTGACGGCCCTGTGGCCCTGGCCCCAGTACATCCAGACTTCCGACCGGCGCTATGTCCTTTACCCGAACAACTTCCAGTTCCAGTACCACGTGAGCTCGGCCGCGCAGCCCGGCTGCTCAGTCCTCGACGAGGCCTTCCAGCGCTACCGCGACCTGCTCTTCGGGTCCGGGTCTTGGCCCCGGCCTCACCTCACAGGTAAGCCACACCTCCTAACCTTCTTCCCGGCCCTGCCTCGGGATAGCTCTCCGGGCCCTCCCCGAGACGTCCAACCTCTGATCGCACGCACCCCACTTCTTCCTGCCCTTTTTCTCTAGCTGTCGTCTCAGCCTCTCCAAGCCTTTCGCTCCTTCACAGACTTCCGGGGTCAGGTTTGGCTGGGATCCTTCCCTCGGGCTGTATTTGGTTTTCATTCCAAAATGCCTACCACAGTGCAATCAGGTTATGAAATTAATTGAAGATACTCTGCCATCAGACACCTACGGTGATCCTGCCGACCGTGTTCAAGTGAGGCAGGGTCCTAGTGAGACTGTGACCAGGGCTGGGTAGGGTAGACCAGAGAAAACACTCAAAATTCATGAAACAAGATACGAGACCCCGTGCAAAATTACATAAAGGTGTCTGGCACATAGCATGCTCAGTACATGTTTAAACCGTAAGAGAAATTATAGGACATTTCCATAAGTTAGTGTTTACAGCAGCTGCTTAGAATGAAGTGGTAGATGCAAGTCAGAACTGAAAAGAGGATATTCCAGGCAGGAGGAAAGGCTTGAGCAGGGGTTCAGAGTGTTAGGATTGAACTCAAAGTTCAGGCCTAGTGTATGTGATGAGGGTGGGGCTGGGACATGGGGGGGGTGAGGTAGAGGCGAGTGTGGGGGTGAAATGAAGAGTCAGGAGTGCTTTGGACATTGGTTTCATATAAAGTGGAAGGGGCTAGCGGTTTTCTTTTAGGCAACTATGTAATCAGTGCTGAAAATTGTGTTTGAGCATAATTACTCCATAGCAAATGTGTGAATATAGTCAACGTAAAGGAATAAAATTCTGTTTAAAATTTAGAGGTTTCTTGTTAGTTTCCTGGAATCTAGCTTTCTGATTATATTGTGTGGGTGTTATGGGGGGAGGGAATCATATTTATGGTTGGCTTATATAGTAACATCATAACATTTTGTAAGATGTGTCAAGTGTGCTTAAGTTACTTTTACAAAAGTTCTCATTTGATATACAGAATTAAATGCATTTAATTAAGCAAATGGCACTTAGAGAATGACACATTTGGGGGAAAGAAATAGAATCTGAGTAGTTTTTTTTTTTTCTGAGTTGAGGTTTCATGTTGGAGTACAGTGGCACGATCTCAGCTCACTGAAACTTTGACCTCCTGGGCTCAAGTGATCCTTCTGCCTCCGCCTCCTGAATAGGTGGGACTGTAGTAGCTGGGACTACAGGCACACACCACCATGCCCAGCTAAATTTTTGGTTTTTGTAGAGACAAGGTCTCACTTTGTTGCCTAGACTGGCCTTGAATTCCAAGCAGTCCTCCTCCCTTGGTCTCCCAAAATACTGGGATTATAGACTTGAGTCCCTGCACTTGGCCTTAATTGTGCCATTTGTATTCTTAAGATGACTTCATGGTTTTTGTTTATTTCTAACATCATTAAAAAGGAGATGATTTGTAGGTTTTCATTTAGAATTACCTTTGCTTTTAAGTTTCAAATTTGAAGTATAAGCATGTCCAGGCAAAGGAGGATCTTATTATACTACTCATAGTATGGTCTCAACTCCTGCTGCACTTAACTCATCACAGAGTTGGAGATGCACTGGGAATGCATCTGGAAGGGAAACAGGTATGGTCAAGGCAGCTGGGCTGGGGAGAAACAACAGTGCGACTGGTTCTCTCCACTGTAATTGGAGTAGCTGCTAAGTACACTTTAACCTTTCCTATAGCTAGGACAGACCATATTTCTGCCAAAGACTTAGTTGCTAGTAAGTTTATTGCTTTAAAAGCAAAGAGGAAGAAAAAACATGGGAGAAAGGCTTTACAGTAGAATTACTTTTCTTGTGAACGGGTGTGTGGAGAATGGAGAGATACATAAGGAGAAATACAATGATAAGTGTATTGTCTTTGGAAAGGAGTAGGTAGCAGGAGCGTAATTTTTAGCTGAGGGGCAAAATAATTGATGTATTTCATTTGGAATCTCAGGGCCTAGATCAGCATGTCCCACAGTTCTCAGTAAATGCTTTCCCCATAGTCCTGGATAGTACTGAGCCAAGAAGCTCAACTCAGTCGAGGTGTGTGTAGGTTGTGTGGGCTTGGGTTATGAAGAATCTGAATCTTAGTTCTTTGAGCTATAGTTGTTCTTCCTGGCTTGGACATTCTGCTTGATCCCTGTGTACACTAGAGGACTGAGGGTCTGGAACATGATTTATTCAGGAGTCAGCCAGAGAGTGTTTATTAGTCACTCATTTAACCATGTGCCTTCAGGCTAGTCACTCATTTAACCATGTGCCTTCAGGCTAATTGCCTGTTTTCCAAGCTGTTGCTGCTACTTCGTTTTTTTTTCCAATCTGCCTATATTCCAGGCATGACTGAGGATAACAAGAAAATAGTTATGAATGTCATTGCAATGTTTGAAGGAGGGTACAATAATGGGGAGAACTTGGTGATTTTCAAAATAAAACAATAAAAATTAAAATAGGCTGAGCCCCAGAGATTCTCTTCCTTTCTTTTCCTTCTACCCTTCTTTCTTACCTCCAAACAGAAGAGTGAAGCAGGGCCTTGGAGGTTTTTGCAAGTTGATACCTTGTTGGGTGGTGGTGGTGGTTGTTTTTTGAGTTGGAGTCCAAGTTGTCCAGGCTGGAGTGTAGTGGCATGCTCACGGCCACTGCAGCCTTGACCTTCAGGGCCTAAGTGATCCTTCCGCCTCAGCCTTCCAAGTAGCTGGAACCACAGGCACATGCCACCACACCTGGCTCATTTTTTGATTAATTGTAGAGATGAGGTCTCACCAAGTTGCCCAGGCTGGTCTCAAACCTGTGGTCTCAGGCAGTCCTCTCTCATCCCGGCCTCCCAAAGTGCTGAGATTATAGATGTGAGCTACCATGCCCAGCCTGTTTTGTTTTTTGTTTTTATTTTTTTTTGAGTTGGAGTCTCACTCTGTCGCCCAGACTGGAGTGCAGTGGCACGCTCCCAGCCACCGCAGCCTCGACCTGCTGGGCTCCGGCGATCCCTCCACCTCAGCCTTCCATGTAGCTGAAACCACAGGCGTGCGCCACCATGCCCAGCTAATTTTTTGATTTATTGTAGAGATGAGGTCTCGCCAAGTTGCCCAGGCGGGTCTCGAACCTGCGGGCTCAGACAATCCACTCACCTCAGCCTCCCAAGGCGTGGGATTACAGGCTGAGCCACCGAGCCCGGCTCCCAGCCTGTTTTTAACAGCAAGTGTGTTGTTTTTTCTTTAAAGCTATAGTCTTTTATTTTTTTATACAGTCTTAAGTTAGGGCTTGTTGTCGATTTCTTAGCCCATTAAAGGCATAATCCTCAATCCCTTTCCTGTTATGTTAGGTACCAAAATCCCAGTAGGGGGATCTTGGTGGGACCTCCAAAAATGTTAGGTTAAAGCTCCCAGTAGGGCCTCCAGAATGTTAGGTCAGACCTGCCGGGGTGGGGTTGTGCTATCCAGTGCTGTGAGAAGATTGCGAAGAATTGTACAGAAGTTAGATTGGAAAGATAGTTTATTTAGAAAGTAAATGAGAGAGAGAGAAGAGAAAGGGAGAGGAGAGCATAAGTTTATTTAGAAAGTAAATGAGAGAAAGGGAGAGGAAAGGAGAAGAGAGATTCATCTCCCCAAGGTAGGGGAGGGGGCCAAAGCTTAGGAAAACATGACCTGGCCATAGTTCAAAGAACACATGGCCAGACCATAGCTTAGCAAGGCAGTGGCAGCTGGCTGCTTGAAGTTGAATGCTTTTTAACCCTTCCCTTTCATGGGAACAGGTTGTTAAGGTGATTGGGCAGTGATCTGCTCCACATCATTACAGAGGGCAGGTACACACAGGTATTGATATCAGATGATGGATGGCAGGCAGATGATTGGGTTAGTCACATGGCACTGTCATGATGGGGTTTGTGTCATGAAGGTCATGAAGAGATGATTACGTTAAGCTGGGAAGGGGGTTGTAAAGCAATTATCAATAACTGCCTTCGAGAAACCTGTTCTGTCCTTGGCTAGGGATTAGAGAGTAAGTTAAGTGAACTGCTAGAGAAACATGACAGATCTGGGCAATGTTAAAATGACTGCTCTTTGGTTATATTGACTCCATGTTATGTCCTTTCATGTTATTTATATAGAAGGAAAGGTGTTTTACTGCCTAATCAATACTTATTTTAGAAATGAAAAAGTTCACTCTTATTTTTCTGCATTTTCCTAAATTTCTTCTGCTGGTCCTGAAAATAAGTGATAAAAGAGAGTCAGTTTGCATTATCTCAAGAGGTTTAACCAGTTGGATTAGGTGCCTTCTCCCATCTTTGTGGGACCACTGACAGGGTCAGCTGAAGAAAGCAGGCTGGGTGCGTAGAGGTGAGAGAGGTGTGTATGAAGAGTCTTCTGTGATGTGAGCTGCCTCACTTGCCAGACGGAGGTTTTGTGATTTTCTATTCTTGATTGTAGGGAATAACACCCATTATTGGGTCAGGAAATTCAGTCTTCTCCTTTCTTGTCCTTTGTTTCTGTTTTAAGTTATGGTCTTTGCTTAAGCTTCCTGGCCATGCACTCAGCCCTAATCTCTAGCCAAGGGTGGTATGGTATTGTTGTGTCCACATCTTGAGGTTGATTGGGCTTGGGTGTGGTGAAGAGCTCCTTCCTGTGGAAGTGGATACTCAGATGCAGGAAGTGTGGGTGCTAGTCAGCTTGGCTGGCATTCGGTAGCCTTCCTCTTCTTTTGTAAAGCTCCTGGGATGAGGGTGGGATGATGGCTTGCTAGCTATACTGTGTTACAGATGAAAAATTAAGCTACGGTAACAGCCTTTTCCTGGTTGTAACTAGTTCTAGGATTCCACATAAGTGGCTTTGGCTTTCTACTGGGGCCTCAGTCCTAGACTGGGGCAGATTTTGAATTCTGAGGCCATGTCCCTTTTATATGTTGGTCAGCCTGTTGACGCACAGGGTGGCATCTCACAGTTGTGGAGAAGCTCATGAGAAACCCTTCAGAGAAGCTGCTTCTCTGGTGTGGTTATGCCACACAGCACCCTGACCTCACACCCTCCAGCCAAGTGATAGAGTTTGCTGGAGCATAACTGACTCACTGGGGAAAAAAGTAGAAAATGGAAGGCAGCTAAGCATTTTTGAGTGTCTGGCACTTGAAGTGTGTTATCCTCTTTAAGTCTTCATAACAGCCCAGAGAGGTCAGGGCTGTCCCTTCTTTAAGAGCTGAGACTCAGAGAGACTAAGTGAAAGGGTCCACTAAGGCGAAGTGAGCCAGTACTGGGAATAATGCAAAATTGCAACAAGGAAGAAAGTAGAAAGAAATAAAGTTTATTATTGATCTTTCACAGATCAGAAAGGGGGCCCACACTCAGAGGCAAGTGTAGCATCAAAGGGCCAAGAACTGGTATATTTAAGGGCCTTTGGGGTAAGGGGATTTAGGCCCGGAGAAATGTGCAGGGCCAAGGAATGTCCAGGGCCGTGTGTTTTTTATGTTGATTGTAGCCACATGAGTCTTAGATCTTAGCCAGACATTAGCATCTCATGCTCTCAGGTAGTGGGCTAGATGGGAGGAAATAAGGGGAGGGGAGGTTTCCTGCAAGAGAGTTCCTTGTCAGACATTTGCAATCCACAAACTCCTTGACCAAAAGGTGGTCTTACTGTCTTTTCTATGGCTCTGTCCTTGTCTTGCATCTGATGGAGATTTGCTGAGGGAGTAGGGTAGGCTGCCACTTGGCCTGCAGTAAAATGTCTGTTGGAAACTTGTCTGTTGGAAATTTATCTTATCTATGTCTAACCTGTGCTAGATTCAGAGCATGTCAGGGGTAAAGTCTAAACAAAAATGGCTCTGCTGAGGCAAAAAGACTACACTAAAGCAAGTTTATTCTAGGTTTCTCTAGGTGCCTCCTTTACTAAGTAATATGCATAGGGTTGCATAGCTAGTAGTGGTGGAGCAGAAACTCCAGTCAGTTCTGCCAAGATTTTGCTCTCTTTACTGTGCAGTCTTGGGGTATACTCATTAAAATCTTTGTCAAGCCAGTTTTAGCAGTTTGGAAAACTACTGGCCTCTGGTAGAATTACAGTAGTGTTAGTTACTTCAAATGAGTAGTAAGTTATAATATCTAATTGCTTATTAATTAGCACTCAGATTATCAGAATATTTTGATCCCTGACCCATTGTTTTCAGATTCCAGTGGCATTTCTGGCTTCTTTCCATCCATCCTTATTACAAATAGTATTTATTAAGTCACTTTAATTTGTCAATAGTACTAGGTCCAAAGAATATTAATTGAACTCCCCCCATCCTTAAAGAACTTACAATCCCTAGAAGTAGGGATACAGACAATAAAGTGATTTTTTTTTCCCCTATAATAATTGAATTGGGAGTGCAGAAGAAGAAGACCCAACCCAAGTGTGGGGTGTAGGAAGGCAGTGCATATTGAAAAGGCTTTTATAGCTGTTTAATCAGATCTGAAAGCAGGAATTGGTGGGAATGGGGGTAGTATTCCACATAGAACTGCATGTGGGAAAGGCTTTCAGGCAAGAAGTCTTTATGACCTGTTCAAAGAACTCAAGGTCTCTGTGGTTGAAGTACACACTCTAGGATGGACCAGCAAACTCTGAAACTAGAGAGATGAGCTGTGAAAGGTCATGAGATGGCCTGGCAAGCCCTGGTAAGGAACTGAGCTTTATCCTAACATTGAGGAAGGCCAGTAAAGTCCATTAAATAGCGTAAGTGTTGCAACTAAGTTCTGGCTGCCTTGGGGATTGGTGGAAAACAGGACTAGAGGCAGGAAACCCAGTTAAATGGCTGTTGAGGGTGGTAGACCACTCTTTATCTGGAGAAAGAGATAATGGTGGCTGAAGTAGGCTGATGGCTGTAGGAAAGACAACTGGAAAGACTGGATTTAAGAGGTAGCTAGCTACTTTGGGGTGGGTGCTAGAATGAACGGGGTCCGATGCTGAGGGTGACTCCCACATTTCTGTTTTAACAATTTGAGTGTTTGCTCTCATTCAGGTGTGGCTGCCATTCACAAAGGTAGAGAAAATAGCTGGGGAGGAAGGGAAGGTAGGGAGGAAAGGAGTAAAAGGAGGGTGAAATTAAGAGGTGAGAGGTGGAGTGAGAATCATAAAAAGTAAGTTTGATCATAAAAAGTAAGGCAAGGTGGCTCATGCCTGTAATCCCAATATTTTGGGAGGTGGAGTTGAGAGGATTGCCTGAGCCCAGGGGTTTGAGACCAGCCTGGACAGTGTGGTGAGACTTCATCTCCACAATAAATAAAAAAATAGCTGGGCATGGTGGCACACGCCTGTAGTTCCAGCTACTTGAAAGGCTGAAGGATCTCCTGCACCCAGCAGGTTGAGGTTGTGGGACCATGAACGTGCTACTGGACTCTAGCCTGGGCAACAGAGTGAGACTCTGACTCAGAAAAAAAGAAAAGAAAAGAAAGTAAGATGGAGTGTAAGGCATTTGTCAAATAGAATCCAAAGTGTTGAGTAAATTAAGTGACCAGGAAGTTGCAGAATACTGAGACAGGAAGAGGCACAAGATTTAACAGCTGGATAGCATCAGCCACAGAAGAGAGATTTTTTTTTTCACTTGATGTTGGTGGCATGGATGGCCTAGATGTAGCGCCATGTCTCAACCCTAGGGTGGGAGTTGCCACCTTTCAGAGCAAGTTGAAGGGAAGTGGTATTCCTAGGGAGAGCCAGGCTTCAGCTAGGGAGGAAGTGGAAGAGGCCAGTAGTTAAATAGCCATGCCACAGGATTTCACAGGGTTTGCAAGGGTGGGTGATATGTAGTACCAGTGGTCTGGTGGGGAAGAGGAAACAGCATTTATAGCAATGGAAGTGTGGGGGGCCAGGAGGGAGCAGAGGTGTTTGTAGACTAGGCAAAGTGGCACAATCTGTTAGGGATTTGACATGGTAGATTTCCCTGACTGTAAGATTGCCAAGAAAATAAGTTGCAGAGACAAGTATTTGCATGTACGTGGGAGTTTAATGTATGATAAAGGAAGAATTTCTGATCAAAAAGGAAAGGATATACATATCAGTAAATATGTAAGGATGATTGATTATACAGTTGGAAAAAAACTAAGTTAGATTCTTATATCAAACACAAAATAAATTTTAGGTGGATTAAAGATCTAAAGATAAAAGATATACCATAAAAGTATTAGCAGGAAATAAAGGAAACTGTTATAATCTTAGGAGTAGAGGAATGGCTCATGCATTTCATCCCAGCTACTCAGGAGGCTGAGGCAGGAGAATTACTTGAGCCCAGGAGCTCAAGACCAGCCTGGGTAACATAGCGAGACCTTGTCTCTACAAAAAAATTTAAAAATTAGCTGGGTTTGGTGGCATGCGCCTGTATTCCCAGCTACTCAGGAGGCTGAGGCAGAAGAATTGCCTGAGCCCAGGAAGTTGAGGCTTCAGTGAGCCATGATTGCACCACTACACTCCGGCCTGGGTGTCAAGAGTGAGACCCCGATTCAAAAAAAAAAGTAAAGAATATGGCTAGTAAGTGCTAATAAAGATCTGTAGCTGATTTTGGTAAGGGGAAAAAGTTACAAACTAATAGTATTAGGATTCCGTTTTTGTTTTAAAAATTAATAATACGTCTACAAAAGTAAGTGCAAAGCAGTGCTTAAATCCAGTCATTATTTTAAAAAATGCAAATTGAAACACTGTTTTTATTTGTTTGTTTATTGAGCCAGGGTCTTGCTCTGTTGCCTAGGCTAAGCACGGTAGTGCAGTCATAGCTCAGTGCTGCCTTGAACTCCTGGGTTCAGGCGATCCTCCTGCCTCAGCCTCCTGAGTAGCTTGGACTAAAGGCATGAGCCACCATGCCCAGCTAGTTTTCTTTTTATTTTGAGTAGAGACAGGGGTCTTGCTGTGTTGTTCAGGCTGGTCTTGAACTCCTGGTCTCAAGTGATCCTTCTGCTTCAGCCTCCCACATGCTAGGTTTTTAGACTTGAGCCACTATGTCCAGCTGAAACAGTGTTTTTGAAAAAATCAAGTTGGCGAAGGTGAAAAAGAATTGAGATAGTCTGGTGTTGAAAAGATGCAGAGAAATAGGCACACATATATGGATTTGGGTATAAATCAGTACAGTAATTTGGAACAGTAGTTTGGCTGTATCAAAACCCAAAATTTTCATATCCTTGACCTGACATTTCCACCTCTAAGAATAATGGAAATCGTTCTTTCTAATGTGTGTTTGTGTGTGTGTGTGTGTATTACAAGGTTTTAAAAGTAGGGGAAAAAAAGAATTTTTTTTTTTTGGAGTTGGAGTCTCACTCTGTCGCCCAGGCTGGAGCGCAGTGGCACACTCATAGCCATTGCATGCTTGACCTGCTGGGTTCAGGTGGTCCTTCTGCCTCAGCCTTTCAAGTAGCTGGAACTACAGGCACGTGCCACCATGCCCAAAACTAATTTTTAAATTTATTGTAGAGACAAAGTCTCACCAAGTTGCCCAGGCTGGTCTCAAACTCCTGGGCTCAGGCAAGCCTCTCTCCTCGGCTTCCCAAAGTGCTGGGATTACAGGCTTGAGCCAATGCACCTGGCAAGAAAACTTTTAACTACAAATTTTATAATAAAAGATGGATGGGAATGAGAGAGGAATATTCTGGACTCATCTGTAGGCTGGAGACAGTGGCACTACTGAGTAGGTGTTAGTCTCAGGAAGGTGAAGAATCTTGGGGCTCGTGGAAGGAGGCACCGTGGTCTAGGCTAAATTCAGCAGCGCCAAGGAGAAGGCCCCTATGCATAGGGCAGCTAGGTTCAGGGACTCCCTCTTTCCTGAGATAACAAGTGTGGCAGGAGTGACTGTGCCTCCCCCCTTAGCCACACCAGGGCACTTCCCAGGCTTGGGGTACCCTTCTACCTGGCAAACACCAATTCAGGACTGAAGATCCCACTCAGAGTTGCCTCCGTGTTAAGCCTTTCTCCTTTCTGGAGATGGCTGTAATATTATCTACCTCAGCCCTTGTCACACTGTGTTATAATTATTGCTTGTTTGTCTCTCCACTAGACTGTGAGCTCCTCAAGGGCAGAGACCAGGGCTTTTCTTTTTAACTGCCCCAGCACCTAGCACAGTTCTTTATGCACAGTAAGTGCTCAGTATTTCTTGGTTGGAATGAAGAAATAAGGGGGAAATGAATAGTTTCCAGAGCTTTCCTTAGGCTGAGTATGGGGACATGAAGCCTGTACATGATGTATATAAAGGCGAGAGGGGGAGGGGTGAGAGTGGGCATGGGAGCAAACTTTGGCACTAGCCTAGGTGGGTACCAAAGCACATGGGGGCAGGGGAGACATTAAAGGGTAGCAGAGGCTGAGTTGACTTTCTTAGTTTCCCATCCACAAACCAGACCAAATGCCACTGAATACCCACAACCAATGTGTTTTCTCCAAGCTGCTAGGAGTCTGTGAATCAAATACATTGAAAGTTTTTGACTGGGGAGAGCAGGACAGGTAGAGGGAGAAACTATTGTGCACTGAGGTAAAGATTTATAGTTTCTGGCCAGGCACAGTGTCTCACACCTGTAATCCTAGCACTTTGGGAGGATTGCCTGAGCCCAGGGGTTTGAGACTAGCCTGGGCAACTTGGCGAGACCTGGTCTCTACAATAAATCAGAAAATAAGCTAGGTATGGGGGCACATGCTTGTAGTTCCAGCTACTTGGAAGACTGAGGCAGAAGGATCCCCTGAGCCCAGCAGGTCAAGGCTGTGGTGGCTGTGGTGGCTGTGAACTTGCCACTGCAGTCTAACCTGGGTGACAGAGTGAGACTCTGACTCAAAAAAAAAGATTCACAGTTTCCAGGTACTCTAATGCAGTAATGAGTGGTAATGAGTTTCCCCTTACAGAGAAGTGGAAAGATCTAAATCTTTGGACTTAATGAGTCTAGAGATCTTCCAAGCAGTGTCTGGAAAGACATTTTTGTAGGCCTGAGTGTCTTAGCAACCTTATCCCAATCTCAGGACTTCAGAAATACTGGGTTTGAGTGTATAAAAGTAATCTCTGCATTAATCATTTGCCATTTATGCCTGATTATCATGTAGTACAATCATTATGCATACATAGCATTAAATATGCATTTTTTCATTCCAGCGTCATTCATTTTTTCAGCAAACATTTATTGAGTGACTGCCGTGTGTCAGGCACTGGGAATACAAAGACTCTGAGCTTGGTCCCTGCTGTTGAGGAGCTCACAGCCTAGGTGAGGAGACAGACAAATAAACAGCATCTATTAAGATAAGTGTTGTGAAAATTGTATGTGTATGTTGCTTCATGATCACATAGGAAAGTCTCTAGGAAGGAGGGGGGGGCAGAAAAGTTTCATAAAAGGAAATCAGCTGTTTCCTAACCAGGAGAGGTGTGGGGGGGATGCAGTTGGTTTCAACTGGAGGAAGCAATATGTACAAAGAAAAGTATGGAGAAAATACAGCATTTCAGAGTTCTATAAAGAGCTCGTCATGCTATTGTGAGAGTTCCTGCGCAAGAACAGAAAAAGATACGGCTTTTTCTCATGATCATCTGGTGGATTCTAGACTTACCCTGAAAGCCATGGAAGCCACTGGAAGATTTTAAGCAGGGAATATCATGATCTGATCTTCATATGAAAAGATCCCAGAGGATGGTAGATTGAAATGGTGTATTCTTGGAGGCAGAGAGAGACCACCTGGGAGATTTTTTTTGACAGTCATCCAGGTAAGAAATTATGAGAGGAAATAAAAAGAAATTACGGGAGGCTGAATGAATGCTTTGGCCCAGTGGGGGTGAGAAATGGTGATGTGTTAAGGGATAATAAAGATTTTATAATTATGAGCTTTTTTTTAGTCTTTTTTACTGTTGTAATCTCAGTTCTTAGCACAGTGTTTGACACACAACAGACAGCCTGTACATACTATTTCGAGTGAATGAGTTTGTGATCTACTTAGTTAGATGGAAGGTGTGGGAGAAGGAGGAGGTTTCAGGTCTAGGAACAGATATGGGGCTGTGATCAAAGCAAGAGACAGGATCAGCCGGGGAGAGGAATGAAGAGTTAGTTCAGTTCTGTGTTCGAGGTTAACGTGCTTTTGAGACACCTGAGTGGAGGCATATAAGCACAGAGTTCCAGCAGAAGAGATGGCTTGGGAAGATGAATTTGAAAGTCATCAGCCTGGTGTGGGACTGGATGGCAGTGTCCAGGGAGAGGGTGAGGGGAAGAGGAGGAGCCTGGAGCCCTGGAGAACACCGCACATGGGGTTTGGTGAAGGAGAGTCCAGCAAGGAAGCACATTCAGGAAACTAGAACAAAAACCGAGAGAGCAATGCTCCCACGTTAAAGGAGTTCAGTTTCCAGAAGGTTAGGGCTGTCTCATGCTGCCAGGAGGGCCCAGGAGGAGTGAATGGTTTCTATTCGTTCTCCAACAGCAGGGATTTTTGTCTGTTTTGATCACTGCCATATGCCCAGGACTTAGAACATCCCAGCACAGAGTAAGCATTCAGTAAAAGCTGTTGAATGAATGAATTGGAAAGGTATCCCTTGAATTTAGTTGCAGAATCTAGGACCTTGGGGAAGCCATTTTCAGAGGAGTGGTCGTAAAACAAACAACATGGTAGTGGACCAAGGACTGGACAGGATGTAAGAATGGGGCTGCACAGAGGGGACCAAAGATGACTAGCGCCGTGAATACTCACTGCGTGCCAGGTACTGAGCTAAGTACTTGACATGTATTAAGCCATTTACTCTTCCCGGCAGCCCAATAAAACAGGTACCATCACAATCCCCATTCTACAGATAAGGAAACTGCAGCTCAGGGAGGGAAAATAACTCACTCAAAGTCTCACAGCTAAGCCGGGCTTGGTGGCTCAGCCTGTAATCCCGTGCCTTGGGAGGCTGAGGTGTGTGGATTGCCTGAGCCCGCGGGTTCGAGACCCACCTGGGCAACTTGGCGAGACCTCATCTCTACAATAAATCAAAAACTACAGGCGTGGTAGCGCACGCCTGTACTTCCAGCCACTTGGAAAGCTGAGGCGGAAGGATCGCCAGAGCCCAGCAGGTTGAGGCTGCGGTGGCTGGGAGTGGCCACTGCACTCCAGTCTGGGCATAGAGTGAGACTCCAACTCAAAAAAAAGTCTCACAGCTGGAAAGATTTGGGTCTAGATCTGTCTGCTTGTGAAGTTCAACTTTTTAGTTGCACAGACTATATTTCCTTTAGAGTTTCTTTGTAACAGGAAAGCAAAAGAAAGAATAAGCATTTAAGATAACATGCCATTGAGACTGGGAAGATAGATTGCAAATTTTTTTTTTTGAGTTAGAGTCTCTCTTTATCGCCCAGGCTGGAGTGCAGTGGCACGCTCGTGGCCACTGCAGCCTCAACCTGCGGGGCTCAGGTGATCCTTCCACCTCTGCCTTCTAGTAGCTGGAACTACAGGCACTGTTCACCATGCCTGGCTAATTTTTTGATTTATTATAGAGAGGAGGTCCTGCCAAGTTGCCCAGGCTGATCTAGAACCCTGGGCTCAGACAGTCCTCTCACTTCTGCCTCCCAGATGCAAATATTTTAATGCAGATGGGGAAATAATGAGCAGAAAGAGATCATTTGGAGTCTTTGGGAAAAAGGGAAATAATGTATACAAGGAAGGACAGAAGAAATTGGGAGCCCGGGTAAAAGAGAGCCACTTCCAGTGAGGTGAGCTGATGGACGGGTGGGGAGTAGTAAAGGCAGGTGTGTGTTGTGGATATTTTTGTTAAGGGAAAGAGGATAGGGGTGGGTGAGAATTATCTTCTGATTGTCTGCTGAGACTAAGAGAGGGGGGTGATCAAGACTTCAGGAAGGTGGTACAAGTCTGAAATAGCTCTTAGAGGGAACAGAAAAAAGTGATGGTAGAGAAGATCTTCAGAGCAGCATCAAGGGTCCAGCCAAGAAGGGAGGCCATGATTTTACAGTGGCCCACTCCTGCTCTTTGGTTTTCTCCTTTCCCTCCAGGAGGGCACGGTAGCTGGGGTCTTGAGCAAAGAAGGCAGATATTAGATTGATCAGGTTTGAAGGTTTTGCCACTGGATGGGACAGAAGAAAAGAGCCAGGGTATTGAGAGTATTGGCTAGATTGTGTTTGAGGTGATCACCGTGTCTAGGTCAGCAGGGGAGGAAGTGATGGTAGGAGAAGACAACAGAAGAAAGGTGGAGAGGCCATGGCAGTGGAGTCTGGAGAAAGCTCAGCCGTGGGCTTTGGTAGTAGGAGGGTCCTTGTTCTGAGAATGCCATGTCCAGAGATGACCTGTCTATGACGAAAGGCGAAATTATGCTACCAGAGAGCACAAAGGTAGAAAACGAACTGTGAAGTGATCTCTTTACTTGAGACCAAGAAAGGATGCTGGAGATGCTTTTAAAAAAAATTGTAAGCACTTCTGTATTGTTTGAATGTTTTCAACTAGTATGTTCTTTTTTTAATTTAAAAAATATATACAGCGTTTTCAGTGAACCCGAGAATAGAGTAGGTTTACATGAAGCAGGGTTGAATAAGTGGTGGAGGCGGCGACTGTGGACCTGGAATGGGCCCCTGGAGTCCATGCTCTGTCTGGAGTCACGAGGTGTTCGCGCTGAAGAGGAGTAGTCGGACCCGGTCCCACCCTGCCAGTGTTTACCGGGAGGAAACGGAAGCCTGAGATTTGTACAGCTTGGCAGCCGAAGAACCAGAACCAACCCTTCCAGATTCCCCTGTATCCACGGCTCTATTTTCCATACCGCCTCCTGTGTACTTGAGGCTTCAGAAATTCCTGCTGTTCAGCCAGCTCAGGGGTGCATGTGCTGGTGACACAGCCGTGGGGCTCCTTGCCATACCGGACTTCCCACACCTCAGTCCTTCTCAGGCACAGGGTATGGGTGTGTGTGGAGGCGCCTGGATCATCTCCTGCCTACTTCCTGCTCTCCTCAGAGCTGGGCAAGGCAGCAACTCGGAGGTGGAAAACCACAATGATGCTCCTCTGTTTACATCCTTTTAAATGACCTGGTGTCCCTCCTGTTTTGCCAGCTCTCATGTTGCTGCCTCCCCCAGACCTTCCGTCTCATGACTTGCTTGCGCAGCAGCCATGCCTCTGAATCTCCTTCTTTCAGCCCAAACACAAATGAGTCACTAAGAGAACTTAGGACAGGGATTCTTCACCATCAGACTGGTGGCAGGGAATGGAGGAATTGTCATTCTGGAGAAAGCCCTTAAATTAGGGGCATTGTTCTGGGAAAATTGCCCTTGTCAGCATATCTTCAAAGGAGTCCGTGACACTCCCTTCAATCCCCAGAAATCTACAGATGTAGGAAATGGAGTGCAAGTGTGTTTGAGGAAAATAAAGCTATAATAACAACCAAAAAATTAGGTATTTTCCTGTCTTCCAAGTAATTGTTCCAGTAAATCTGGTGTTTGTGCAGCCTCTCTTGTTTTGTTATGAGGGCAGTGAGCTGTGATGGTTGTGTATGGATGAGTGTGATTTCTCCTTATTTGTCAGATTGAGCCCCAGAGGATTAACCTAAAGTGCAGGCCTTTTGCCCTCTTTTGACTGCCTGGGTCGATATGCAGGTGAGCTTGCCACACAATGATTTTGGTACTCCGTGGTGTGTGGAGCTGGGAGTGGGGTCAAGGACTTCACCCTGCCCCTTGGTGAAGTCCTCCTTGATCTCCCCGCAGAGTCTTCCTGTAGAGATGTAGACTGTTTGCGGAGAGTGGTCTTAGCCCTAAAAGCCTGCTTGTCTTTTTGTGTTGTAGGGGTTTAAAAATGGAGTTGTAAGTTGACCTGGCCCAGAGTTGCCTCAGTTCCCCTCTCCCTGAAGAATTCAGGCAGGTATTGTTGTGGGGATACAGGGTATTTACTGGGAGGGGGAAAATTTGTTTATTCAAGATGGTAGGAAAGGACTCCTTATTGGCTTGGTTCTTGGCAGACCTAAGAGCAGGGATGCAGTGTCTAGGAGGTTTGAGCAAGCTTTCTTGAGGTGATTGGAGACTCTTGGATTCCTTCTGTCTGGAACTGGGTGACACTTGCGACTCCAGTTTGGTTCTGAATTCTTACTCCCTGTCTTTTGCCAGGCCATCCTATCCCGGAATCTAGTGCTATAAGAGGTCATGAGTGTTGTGCCAGTGGGATGCACATAAGAAGGAATATAGAGGGGTTCAAGTTCAAGTTTGCGCAGTAAAGTCAGAACCACCCTTAGAATTACAGGGAAGAGGCCAGGCACGGTGGCTCACACCTATAATCCCAAAACTTTGGGGGAGGCCGAAGTGAGAGGATCGCCTGATCCCATGGGTTTGAAACCAGCCTGGGCAACTTGGCGAGACCTCATCTCTACAGTAAATAAAAAAAACTAGCCGGGCATGGTGGCATGTACCTGTAGTTCTAGCTACTTGGAAGGCTGAGGGGGAAGGATCACCTGAGCCCTGCAGGTCGAGGCTATGGTGGCTGTGAGCGTGCCACTATACTTCAGCCTGGGCAACAGAGTGAGACTCCAACTCAAAAAATAAAAATAAAAAATTACAGGGAAAAACTGGTGGGGGTGGAAGGTGGAAAGAGACAGTGCGTTCATATTTTAGCTTTGGCATTTTTTCTGCATAGTTGGGTCTGTAGAGCTATGTTTGATAGTATGTTGGTTCATACTGGGTGGCTTTCAACAGTTTGGCACAGATCTACCTCGGACAGAGAGCCTGTTTGGAAAGAGGAAGGAAGCAGGATGGGCTAGCAGCCACATGTCTCCTCTGAGGTATCAGCTGCATCATCTCAGGCCTTCTCAGTATGGGAGCACCTTCCGTCCTGTGCTCCACCTGCTCACGTCAGCTCCTGGGCTTTTGCAAAATTGGAAACTCTTCATCTGGAGCTCTCAAGAGCAGTACTAGTTAACATGCCAGTCTGCGATGAGTTAAGAAGCGTATGCACCAGATCTCTTTATCAAGAAAAATCTTGTTATGAAAAAAATGTTAGACAGTGTGTTTACGCTGACATAATTGATTTACATGCAGGCATCATGTAAGCTTCCTATCTAGTGACCAACCAATCACAGAGTTTGCAGTTTGACAGCTAATTTGCAGACCACATTTTTTTTTTTTTTTTGTTAGAGTCTTATTTGTGTCACCCAGGCTGGAGTGCAGTGGCACGATCGTGGCTCACTCACTGCAGCCTCAACCTCCTGGACTGAGGTGATCCTTCTGCCTCTGCCTCCTGAGTAGCTGGGACTACAGGCACATGCCACCACACCTGTCTAAATTTAAATTTTTTTGTAGAGATGAGGTCTCACTATCTTGCCCAGGCTGGTTTCAAACTCCTGATCTCAAGCAATCCTCTCACCTTAGCCTCCCTAAGTGCTGGGTGCAGGCCACACTTTGAGTAGCAATGCTCCAGAGCTGCCTCTTGTTCAGAGGCAGTTGTTAAGGTTTGGAATTGCATACTTGGTATAGTCCAGGGGAAGCCAGAAATACAGAGCCCTGGTTAAGAAGATCTGTCACCCAGATCATTCATACGTGGGTCAGGGGCAGCTACTGGGGAGAAGGAGAGCACAGCCAAAATGAAAAAGTTTAACAAATGACTGGGCAGTGCCTGTGCAGTGAGTAAGTGCCATGTCCTCCCTTTCCTTTTACCACAGGTGTGGGAGCCAAGGGGCTACAACTAGGGACCCATCTGCAGGATTTTGATTTTGCCCATTCTTCTGCTGGCAGGTTAGCCACACTGAATTTACCCTTGTGTTGCAGAAAAACGGCATAAATTGGGAAAGAATATATTGGATGTTTCTGTGGCCACACCTGGATGTAACCAGTTTCCTGGCTTGGAGTCGGTGGAGAATTGTAAGTATTGCCCTGTTCCCTGTCCTAGAAGAGCAAGCACTTGTCTAAAGCTGTGACTCTGAATGGAGGGGGGATATTTCCAGGATGATTCAAGCGCATTCCATTTATTGTGCAGATCAGGAGTGGCATTAGATTCTCATAAAGAGAATTCTCAGAAAGAGATCTAATAAAGAACATGCAACCTAGATCTCTTGCATGTGCAGTTCACAATAGAGTTCGCATTCCTATGAGAATCAAATACCGCCACTGATCTCTCAGGAGGTGGAGCTCAGGTGGTAATGGGGAGTGACTGTAAATACAGATGAAGCTTTTCTTGCTTGCCCGCTGTTCACCTCCTGCCTGAGGAATTAGTCTCCAAAGTGAACATTCGAGTCTTGACTTCTTCCTTACTTCCTAGATGAAGTAGCTGGAGCCTAGAGGAAAAGGGAAAGAAGGATGATTACAAAGGTTTCAGGAGCCTCATGTCCTGGACTCAACCTTGTAAGCATCCCTACCCCCTTTGCCAGTAGGAGACTTTATACTTTCAGCTAAAGGCTGGTAGGACTTCATGTTTCTACCAAGGAAACTGACCCACGAAGTACATGGTGCTTTGCTGAGGATTCTGCGCCTGCCTGATCTCATCATGTGTCATCTTTGGGGGTCAGCAGAGTCACTGTGGTGCCCACCCTCCCACTCTGGCTCTAGGCCTAGCCATCCTGTAGCTGCCTGCGCTGGTCTGGGGATGTCTCCTCATTGAAAGATTATAATATGTATTGTATGTATATGTGTGTGTGTATGTGTATGATCTTGCTGGGGTTTTTTTGTTTTGTTTTGTTTTTTGTTTTTAAAGTCAGAGTCTCACTCTTACCCAGTCTGGAGTGCAGCGGCATGCTCATGGAACTGCAGCCGCGACCTTCTGGGCTCAGGTGATCCTTCTGCCTCATCCTCCTGAGTAGCTGGAACTACATGTGTGCGCCACCACACTTCTCTCATTTTTTTTGAGTCAAGTCTTACTCTGTCACCCAGGCTGGAGTGCAGTGGCACACTCACAGCCACTGCAGCCTCAACCTGCTGGGCTCAGGCGATCCTTCCGCCTCAGCCTTCCAAGTAGCTGGAACCACAGGCGCACACCACCACGCCCAGCTAATTTTTTGATTTATTGTAGAGATGAGGTCTCACCGTTGTCCAGGCTGGTCTCGAACCCCTGGGCTCAGACAGTCCTCTTGCCTCTGCCTCCCAAAGTGTTGGGATTACAACCGTGAGCCACCACGACCGGCCATAAGTTTTGGATTTAATGTAGAGACGAGACCTTGCGAAGCTGGTCTCAAATGCCAGGGCTCAGGCAATTTTATCATCTCGACCTCCAAAATTGCTGGGATTGCAGGTGAGAATCACTGTACCCAGCAGGTTTTTTAATCTAAGGATTTACGTAGGCTATCTGGTCTAAAATGTGAAAGTAGAAAACCTTAACCAAATGGGATCATTTCTGTCATTTCAGATACCCTGACCATAAATGATGACCAGTGTTTACTCCTGTCTGACACTGTCTGGGGAGCTCTCCGAGGTAACAAGGTGGGGCTGATGCAGAGAAAGAAAGAGAGAGAAGGTTGATGAGGAAAGGTTGGCTTTGGAAGACTGACTTTGGTGGAGTGAGGGACAGACCTGGGGGCCTAGAAAATAGCCCCACTTGAGGAAGATTTTTTTTTTTTTAGTCAGAGTCTCATTCTGTTGCCCAGGCTGGAGTGCAGTGGCATGCTCGTGGCCACTGTAGCCTTGATTTGCTGGGCTCAGGCGATCCTTCCACCTCAACCTTCCAAGTAACTGCAACTAGAGGTGCAAGCCACCACACCGTGCTAATTTTGGATTTATTGTAGAAATGAGATCTTGCCAAGTTGCCCAGGCTTGTCTCAAACTCCTGGGCTCAGGCACTCCTCTTGCCTCTACCTCCCAAAGTGCTGGGAATACAGGCATGAGCCACTGTGCCTAGCCAGGGCTCTCTTAAGATTCTTGTTAATTCAAGGTTAGGGAGATATGGATAAGAGATAGGTGGGGTTTGAAGGTTAGTATATTGCTTGGAGGGGCACTCAAACCTCTTATTCTGCCACCTCACTAAATTACAGAGTAAAAATGGCTACTAACTTCCTAGTATTCACTTTTCATAGTGTTAGAACCATCAAGCCTGCACTACATCCATTTCAGTTGTGTACCAAACAATGTACTGAGAACCTTCCAGATGGATGCATCCTTCCAGATGGATGCATCTCTTTTTCCACTCCCTGAGTCAGTCTCTACTTCTCACAGGCCTGGAGACTTTTAGCCAGCTTGTTTGGAAATCTGCTGAAGGCACGGTAAGTTTGGTCTCTCAAAAAGGGCTTCTTTTTTTTTTTTGAGTTGGAGTCTCACCTGTCGCTCATGGCCACCGCAGCCTCGACCTGCTGAGCTTAGGCGATCCTTCCACCTCAGCCTTCCAAGTAGCTAGAACTACAGGTGTACACCACTATGCCCAGCTAATTTTTTGATTTATTGTAGAGGTGAGGTCTCGCCAAGTTGCCCAGGCAATCTTCTCATCTCAGCCTCCCAAAGTGCTGGGATTATAGGCATGAGCCACCATGCCGGGTTTAAAAAGGGCTCCTTTTTTGTTGTTGTTGTTGTTGTTGTTTTGAGTTGGAGTCTCACTCTGTCACCCAGACTGGAGTGCAGTGGCCACTCCCGGCCACCGCAGCCTCGACCTTCTGGGCTCCGGCGATCCTTCCGCCTTAGCCTTCCAAGTAGCCGGAACTACAGGCGCGCGCTACCACGCCCGGCTAATTTTTTAATTTATTGTAGAGATGAGGTGTCGCTTGCCCATGCAGGTCTCGAACCTGCGGACTCAGGCAATCCACTCACCTCAGCCTCCCAAAGCGCGGGATTACAGGCTGAGCCACCGAGCCTGGCTAGGGCTCCTTTTTAATCTGTGGGGTTTTCTCCCAATGTTGAGATTCCTGGAAGAGTCTCTGTTGTCTTAGACAGGATCCTGTTGTCTTGAGATAACCCCGGCAGGGTTGTAGGAGGAAAGATATGGATGGAAAACTGGTTTGGTAGATTAGGTTTGTTTGGAGTCATTTTAATTTGGTTCCCTGAGTCAATATTTTGGAGTGACCTGGAGGCCACACTTCTTTGAAGAAAACAAACATGTTAGCAAGAACATCTGGAACATGTAGGCTGAGTAGTGTATGGGACATTTGTATTTGGCTGGCATGAGACAGTTGCCCTCTGGGAAGGTGGCTGCTTGTGGCTGTTGATATAGAGGTGGGAGGCATTTGGGGAGATGGCTACCCTGAGAACAGTCACAGATTGACTTTTCAGGGATCTCGGGAGAGTTTTCCTCTTCTCCCTGAACCCACATAGTAAGCTCCCTTTGAATCCTGACACATTCAATGCTTGGTCCACACAGTTCTTTATCAACAAGACTGAGATTGAGGACTTCCCCCGCTTCCCTCACCGGGGCTTGCTGTTGGATACATCTCGCCATTACCTGCCACTGTCTAGCATCCTGGACACTCTGGTACCCAGGCCTTAGGGCCTTCTTCACTTTTAGGGTTCTGGGGTGACAGGACAAGGGATAGATCAAGTTCCATATTCTTAAAGAGTTAGAGAGGAAATGTATGAAACTGAGCTCCTGGGAAAAATGTAGAAGATGACCTGCTCCAAGACTCAAAAAAATGAAGAGTAACTTAGACCTACCCTTCTGACTTCTGTGGTTCAGGCTGTTTCCAGCGATACAGAAGGTGTTTTGGGGAATAGGCATCTTTGACAGTGCTGACTTTACTTAGCTCAAGGTCATAGGAAAGAGATATTCAAAGCCTTAGCTGGGAAACCCCTTACTCTCTCCAGTTGATGTGCAGTCTTGCCTGACAGTGCCAGTTCAGCTCCTGTGTCTGCCATTTTTCTGGCTCCAGTGGTGAAACCAAAGGAGTCAGCACATCTTGTGGCCTTAGCTTCTGAGATCTATGAGTTAAAGGGATACTAAGTTCCCAGCAGGACACATCTGGGGCACAAATGGAAGGAGGAAGTGATCTTCAGGCTTTTGGGGGCTTTTGGGAGACTCTAGAGCACCACAGTAGCCACAGCCCTCCTCTCAATGTGGCCAGAAATTCATCTTCAGAAGAGAGACCCCTTGTGCCAGCTATCTTTAGATGTGTCCTGGGAAAAGAAGAAGTGTGCCCCAGCACACTTCCCTCCATGTGAAGCACCCCCTGATGGGAAGGTTGGTTCGACCCTAAAGCATTTCACTGGAAGCTGGGGCAGGTTGAGCCTGTGGGGATGCTCCTGGGCCTGCCCGCCTGCCCAGCTTCCCAAGTTTGAGGTTGAAACTGGAGAAGCTGTGATGGATTTATGGTGTGCTTTGCCCTACAGGACGTCATGGCGTATAATAAATTGAATGTGTTCCACTGGCATCTGGTAGATGACCCTTCCTTCCCATATGAGAGCTTCACTTTTCCAGAGCTCACCAGAAAGGTATGTCCTGATTTCACCCAGACTGAGTTTATGGGTCCGTGTCTGAGCCTGGCTGTGGCTCGGCTGATGAAGACAATGGCTCTTATCCTAAGTAGCCAGTTTTAGGCAGATGTAGTGACTTAGGGAAAGGACACTGGATTTAGAGTCAGGAGACTTGAGTTCCAAGTCCAGACTTTGCCGTTAATTTGCTTTGTGGCCTTCAGAAGATAAACTCCTGGTCTTCTTTTCTTTTTATTTATGTTCTGTTAAATGGGCATAAAACCTGCCTTGTTTATCTCACTGACATTATGATACTCAGATAAAAGAGTAGATGTGATAACTTGTGGGAAGTGTTGGTAAAGTACCCTGAACATAGACCCTGATACCAAAGGGCTATGGGCAGAACTTCTGCTATCTGGGGAGTGCTGGGGCCATTCTGAGTATCACCTATTCTAGCCTTCAGGAAATGAGGACCTTAGGGGTGTCTTGTGTCTTTCAGGGTTCCTACAACCCTGTCACCCACATCTACACAGCACAGGATGTGAAGGAAGTCATTGAATATGCACGGCTTCGGGGTATCCGTGTGCTCGCAGAGTTTGACACTCCTGGCCACACTTTGTCCTGGGGACCAGGTAAGAGTAATGTCTGGGATTGGAGGGAGTCTGCTGATGATCCTCAGAGAGGGGCTTTAGACCACTGACTGTTGGATGTGGCATGTCCATGTCCCAGCCTTGGTCCTTGGAAGAATGTTTTCCATCAACCTCCACCAGGAAATTTAGACAGGAAGAACCTATTTTAGGCAGAGGCCACTTCCTGTCAAAATACGTAAGGGCAGATTCTTCCTACATGCTCTTGCATGTGGTTATGCCCTAGAGTAGAGGCTGAGGATCTGACCCCCAGGGAAGGATCTGACCCCCAGGGTAGAATCTGAAGGAAAGAAGCCCAAGAGTGGCCTTCAGAGGTCAGAGTCAGTCAGTCTGCCCACTCACTGTCTTCTGTACACTCTCACCCCTCAGTGGGTCCCCTGGACTGTGCCCCACAGCTGGCAAAAGGAAGGTTGAAAGAGGCCATCTGCCTTGTAGGAAGTTGACGATATCTGTGGCTTCAGCCTCAGGAGGGAAGGACTCTTAGGAAACATAGAAATATTCTGGGTGATGGCTGACCTTACCACAGGAGCAGACAGAGAAGAAAGATTTTGCCTGTTTGACTGGACCAGGCTGTCCCTCTGCTTTCCTGCTTGAAGACGGCATGAGGAGAGCAGCTTGTGGGAGCAGGGGTGGCACCTGCTGGAAGTATCATGTCAGAGCAGGAAGTACGTGGGTGCTGATGGCTGGAACCCAGATTCTGCCTGTGACTGTGGATATATTTGTTTATCTTTTGATGGTGACTAAACAGTGATGACTGCCGGTGTCTTTGAGTGCCTAAGTGTGACGTGTGTGATGTTATGAACCGACTGTCTTACTTTGTGTGACTTATGTCCTTATGTGTAGGGCTATGCAGAGTGGTCTGTGTACTTGTGACACTTGCCTGGGGTTCTCTGTGGCTTAGGTATCCCTGGACTGTTGACTCCCTGCTACTCTGGGTCTGAGCCCTCTGGCACCTTCGGGCCAGTGAATCCCAGCCTCAACAATACCTACGAGTTCATGAGCACTTTCTTCTTGGAGGTCAGCTCCGTCTTCCCGGATTTTTATCTTCACCTTGGAGGAGATGAGGTTGATTTCACCTGCTGGTATGAACTCTTTGATCTTCCCACCCTGGCCTGCTGAACTGCTTACTCAGAATAGAGGTCAGCACCTGAGGGGCTGCCTGTCTCAGCTGCTGCCCGGGGTAACCTCTGAGACTGCAGTCTGCCTCAGCTTCCCTTGCTCAGGGCTTAGGCCTTCCCCTGTCCTCCTGCACAGGGGCCCTGCCCGATTTTGGCGAGGATGTCGATGTGGCCGTCTCCTCTATCCTCTTATGTTCTTGAGGCATTTACAGAAAAACCAGCTCTGAATACAGAATTGTCCTGGAAAAATTCAGGATAGGGAAAAATAATCCCTGTTTATAAGACTGACTTACAATAGTCTGGTTGAAGAGTCAAGATGCAACATTGAAGATTAATATAGTACAGCGTCTAATTAGTATTAAATTGTAAAATCCATGCCATCAGATCTAGAGGGTAAAGGCCTTTGAGAAGAAGGCACTGGGGATGGTTCTGTGGAGAACATTCCAGAAGGAAGACAGTGGGAGCAGATGTAGACGTTGAGAGGCAAGGGCAGCAGGATTGTCCTCTACCTGGAGGAGCAGAGAGGGAAGCCAGAACCCAGAGTGCTAGAGTCAGGCTGAGGACCGCCCCAGTTGCAGTTCCCAGGGGGATTCACGGCCCTGTCCACAGCCCCATTCACACGGCTTTGCTCGGCCACACAGTCCACGTTTAGGGCTTCTGAGATTGTTGGTTATTTAGCTTTTCAGGTGAGAAAAGGAAGATGTGGGAGGTAGGGTGACTGATACCCAGGCTTAGGTTTCTAGGATGTTGAAAAGTTAATCTCCGTTTTCTCCTGGGATTCAGGAAGTCCAACCCAGATATCCAGGACTTCATGAAGAAGAAAGGCTTTGGTGATGACTTCAAGCAGCTGGAGTCCTTCTATATTCAGACGTGAGGAAGGAAGGGGGGGTGTCCCATACTCCGGTGGTGTCCTCACTTTCCATACCAGAGTCTGGCCCTGCATTTCCTCTCTCTAGGCCCCTGAAGGGTTCTTCTGTCCTGTCCTTTCAGGTTTGGAGTGGTCAGTTCCCTTGCCCAGGGAAGATACTGCTCAGTCAGGAACTGGCCCCTGGCCAGGCTCAAGCCCTAGAGCCTAGAGCCTGTCTGAGCTGAGCAAACACTTTCTTGACACTCCTATCCTCTCCAGGCTGCTGGATATCGTCTCTTCTTACGGCAAGGGCTATGTGGTGTGGCAGGAGGTGTTTGACAATAAAGTAAAGGTGAGCTGGGGCAGAGAAGAGGAGCCCCTGGCAGTACCTCCCCCTGGTCTCCCAGCCCTCCTTGTCTCTGCAAGGACTGATCCTCCTGCTTTGACAGGCTTTACAAATGTTTAGAGCACTCTTTTCCCTGTATACAAGCTGCAGAGTTATAAGCCCTGTATTTACATGTCAGAGCCTCTGTCTTCCCTCACTACAAACTGATCAAGAGGTAAATCTGGCCAGGTGTGGTGACTCATGCCTGTAATCCCAGCACTTTGGGAGGCCAGGGTGGGAGAATCGCTTGAGTTCAGGAGTTCTAGACCAGCCTCGGCAACACAGTAAGACCTCAACTCTACAAAAAATTTAAAAAATAAAAATTAGCAAGGTATAGTGGTATGTGCCTGTAGTCCCAGCTACCGGGGAGGCTGAGGTGGGTGGATTACTTGATCTCAGGATGTCAAGGCTGTAGTGATCCTGGATTGTGCCATTGCATTTCACTCTAGGCAACAGAGTAAGACCCTGTCTTTAAAGAAAACAAAACAAAAACAACTATTTCTACTCCTGGGTTACTTGGGATTCCTGAAATTGACATGATAGGCTGGATTTTCCTTCCTGAGTCACATACCAGGGTCTTCTGGGTCTCTGGGAGCAGGGCTACTTTCTCCTTCATTGTTTTTCTTCATTGTTGAACAGTAAGATCCCAACTTCCTGTCACATGCAGGGGATCTGCAGGAAGCTTGTATCATCTCAGAAACATTTGGAGACTCTTGGACATAGTAGCTCCTGGGCCCCACGGCTTGCCTCTCTCAGCTTACAGCCATATTAGTAGCTGTGTGGACAGGGGGGCTGCAGAGTGATGGGGACTTGGAGAGGGGCAGGTGTCTCTCAGGGCCTGTGGACTCCTCGGCCTCTGGGCTGAGGTGTGAGCTCAATGGTTAGGAGTCACAGAGACACGGTTGACTGGCTGCTGGGGAAGAGAGAACATACACCTCTGGGCCTAGGCTGCCTGCATACGAATCTCTTGAGCTCTTTTCTGTTACTGCCATTTAACCTTTTGTGACAGGTTCGGCCAGACACAGTCATTCAGGTGTGGCGAGAAGAGACTCCAGTAAGGTACATGAAGGAGCTGGAGCTGATCACCAAGGCTGGCTTCCGGGCCCTGCTCTCTGCCCCCTGGTATCTGAACCGTATATCTTACGGCCCTGACTGGAAGGATTTCTACCTAGTGGAGCCCTTGGCATTTGAAGGTGAAAGCAGGGAGATTCCCTTGCTGACCAGAGGAGGCTGGGCTAGGGCTTGGGGATGAAGCGTCTGGGCCAGACGTTGCAGGTCAGGAAATGCAGTGACCCCCCTGAGGAGAGGGTCGTCTTGGGAAGGTGGTTGAAGGGGAGCCCTAGAGTCGTCAACTCCCCCCCCCCCAACACTGGCCTGCCACTCCTCATTTTCTCCCAGGTACCCCTGAGCAGAAGGCTCTGGTGATTGGTGGAGAGGCCTGTATGTGGGGAGAATATGTGGACAATACAAACCTGGTCCCCAGGCTCTGGTAAGGCTTTTCTGGGGGACGTAGAGGATTGGGCTTGCAGGCAGGGGTTCTCTCTTACAGACTGAATCCCACATAGCACCCTCCAGACTAGTGCTCTCCCCTCAGACCTGAGAGAAGAGGCTATGCACAAGCCTTCTGCAGATTTGTGTGTAATACTTCCCACGTGACTTCCATCTATGTGCCTCCACCCACCCAGTAGGTATGCAGGGTACTCTTAGCCCCACTTCACAGACAGAGACACTGAGGCCTGGAGAACACAGGTGACTTGTTCTGAATCTAACACTGGGAGTCCCTGATTCCCGTGATAATATTTCCCTCTGCTGTTTCCTCAGCAGCCTTACCAGGCATGGCTGGGTGTGCAAAGTTTACATTTTAAGGACATCTGCTGTCATTACCAGTTAATGACACCTTTAAGGCTTTGGGAGAGGAAGAGCATGGGATTACTAGCCACACATTAATGAAGATGGAGCTGCTCCCTGAAACTCTCTGGGACCCGTCCTGTCTGGCTGTGGCTCTGAACAGGTGTTGGTCACTCCCCTGGCTCTGAGCTAGTCCAGGTCTAGACAAGTGGCAGTAACCTATGGATGTCCAGCGCCTTTGCAGAGAACACAGAACCCAACTTGGAACATGCCTATCTCCTCCAGGCCCAGAGCAGGGGCTGTTGCTGAGAGGCTGTGGAGCAGCCAGTTGAGTGTTGACCTGAAATTTGCCTATCTGCGTTTGTCGCGCTTCCGCTGCGAGTTGCTGAGGTAAGCGGGCTATGTGACCTTTTCAAGGTGGGTAGGGCAGATCAGGGCTTGGGACCCCTTGCTGAGAGGAAAAGAGTGGTGAAACAGGTAACACTTAGAGAGGTTTACAGCCGGCCCTCATCCAGGGCTTCAACCAACTGTGAGTGAATATATTCAGAAACAAGTAAATAAATAAAATAACGGTGATACAATAAGAATTAATACAAACAAAAATATAACAACCATTTATGTAGCATTTATATTATATTAGGTATTATAAGTGATCTAGAGATGACTTAACATACGTGGAAGGTTGTCCGTGGGTTTTATGCAAGTACTACACTATTATACACTAGGGACTTGAGCAGCCTTGGACTTGGGTATCCACTGGAGTCCTGAAACAGGTCCCTCACAGATACTGACGGACGACTGCACTGTGTGGCAAACACTGTGCTAAGCCCTTTATGGGCATTGTCTTGACTCTTCACCACAATCCCATAAAGTAGGTGTCTTTTTATCTTCATTTAGAGAGAGATGGCTAAAACACAGAGGTGCCGAGTACCTTGCCCAGAGTCACTAAGAATCAGGATTTGAACCAAGCCAACTTTCATGGGCTCTTATGACACCTCTGACTCTGTTGGGGCTGTGCCTATGTCATTTCCCTGATTTCTTCACTGCCCAGGTCTTGAGAACCCGGGGAGTATGGCCCCATGCAGAGCACTGTCCTGGGCCAAGAGTCAAGCATTGTGGGGTCTAAACCTTGACAGTAATTCACTGGGTGGCTTTGAGCTGGTTCTCAAAGTATATTCTTTATTTGGATAATAAGGGAAGCATGCCTGGAGGGCTAAGGAGATTGGCCAGGTCTTGGAACTTGTGAGTCTGAGGCCTAAGGACAGGAGTTCATGCCCAAGTGCATGGGCTGGACAGTGCCTCAGTCTCCCCTGCCACCATATTGACAGTGTTTCAGAGCTGGCAACTGTGGGGTCTGAGTAGGTCAAGAGGCTACCCCTTAGGCCTCTACCTCTTTTCCAAAGGGACTGAGTAATTTGAGGCTGGGGTACAGGATCAGGCAGGATAGAAAGAGAGAGGGGCTCCCCAAAGTTCCTGGGTCTCCCTGTGTCAAAATCACCCTGGGCACTTGTTCAGCTTGCAGATCCCCAATATTGCCTCACCTCAGGCGAGATTCTCTGAACTTGAGCTCCCCTAGTACTTTTGGTTACAGTGACAGTTTGGAAGTCACTGAGATGGGAAAGGGAGACTTGACTGTAGTTGAGGCACAGACTGTAGCTGGGGCCCAAGACTGACACCTTCTGAGGGGCTCATCTTGCCATTTCTTCCTGTCCTCTTGCAGGCGAGGTGTCCAGGCCCAGCCCCTCAATGTAGGCTACTGTGAGCAGGAGTTTGAAGAGACCTGAGCCAGCGCAGCCCCAGGCACCAAGGAGGGTGCTGGCCCTAGGAGAGTGATAGTGGGGCCAGGCTTCACTGCATCCTGGCCGGGGGATGGAGCCCCTTGCCCACATGGCCCTGTGCTTGGAGAAAAGGGGGCTGGTGCTGGCGCTGGCGTCCAATAAAGAGCGATGTGGTATTTTTCTGTCATGAACTTGGATTACCTGTGTGAAAAAAAATGTGACTGTCCCTAGGGTAAGGGGGCAGCCAGTACTGGCCTTCTGCTCTTGAGAGGGATAGAGCCCATGGCTGAGTACCTGTCCCGGGAGGAGTCTTATCAGTTGAGAGTAGGGAACGATACCTATAGCCTTTGTGCTTCTCTGCTGACCTTGTGAGTTCTGTCACTCCACTCACTCCCCCAAGCATGTTCCTCACCACAAATTTGTCCTCACCTTCAGCTTGGTCGCTGCTCTTCCGTGTCACGCCTCCAAGACATCTGTATCTGAAAGACAGTGACATTGTAGAGGCCTGGAGGGGTTCTGGACTGTGGTGAGGGCTCCAGACCCACCTGGGCACAGAACAGCCCCTCTCCTGTGCAGGGCCACACACCTCTTTCCCCAGAGTTGCTGTTCTTTGGGTTTCATGTAGCTTCGGTTTCGTACAGTCAATTCATTTCAGTTTCGTACGTCACTTAAATATTATTGAACATGCACTGTAGTCTAAGCACTGTGGTAAAGTATCAGATTTAAAGGACTCAGGCCCTAGTCAATTCCAAAATGATCAGGCAGCTTCCCCCCCTGCCCTCCCAACCCTTTTTCAACCCAAAGCTGCTTCTCGGGGAATGGATGGCACAGCTGGGATGTGCCCCTGTGGGGCCAGGAGGCAGGCATGGGACTCTGGAAGAGGATCTTGTGACTGATTTTTCTCTAAGAGGAAATGTCTCTTGGTGGACCTAGGCTATCCCTGGTGGTTTCTTGGGCAGAAGTGATGTGAGCCCAGAGGCTGGGGCAGTAGTGGACCATAGCCATTCTGTTAAGTTCTTTTGCCTGTTCTTGGGCTGGGAGGACAATGGTGAGGGTCCAGACATTTCTTTCAGAAGCTTCCGGTGTGGCCACAGAAACCTGGGGAAGGCAGGACTGAGAGAGACCCTAGTAAAATTCAGCCCTTAAACACCACTCTTCAGCCCTTGGATCATGTTCCTTTGGGGGCCCAGTTGAAGGTGGACCAGCCCTGCCTTCTTGTGCTGTTTCTGTAGGGACAGGACAGGCATCTGTCAGAATCCTCTTGGGATTTTCACATAGTACAGCCCAACCCAGGGCTTTGGCCAGGAAATGCCAGAGCTGAGGCACCCCCACAGAAGCCCCCTTCTCTCCATGACCAAGAAGCCTGTGGGTGGACCCAGGCAAGGGCCCTGCAGACATGCTGCTGCACTTCGCATGCCTCTACCTCCCTCCTGGGCACAATTGAATGTTGACATTGAGCAAATATTAAAAAGAGCAGACACAAGTTGTAAGTTTCAAGTCAAGAAGGCAAAGATCGTGAAAACAGGTGCGTTAAAGCAGGAAGGTCCTGTGATTGTAAACGTTTTTCTTTAATGTTATTTTTACCAATAAAAAAATTAATGTGACCTGATCCAGACCATCAGTGGTAGGGCATGCTGTTCCCCACCCTCACCATTGCTCCTCAATGTTCCACCGTTATGAGAGCTTTTACCCAAAGATCATTAGACCTCGAAACGCTGGCAGATCAGAGGCCTCCCCGATCACCCAGTCTATTCAGTGTGCAGAGTAAGTTTCCCCAACTCTCCTCGGTTTACCTGGGCTGTGAACCTCTAGCCCATCCTGTGGAGGTCAAGACGCCTGAGGCCTGCTTGTGTTCTGTTCACCACCAGGGGGCAGGAAAGTGCCCACAGACTGATGTCCTGGCTCCAGTTGGCCTAGGAGCAGAGTCCTACCTAGCCCAGCCCATGCTCTCCTCAGAATCTGTTGAGGCAAAGCTGGCCTCGTGGGTATAAAAGCCAAGGAGTAAACAGAGGCTGGGGGAACCTTCAGCCTCCCCTCTCCCTGGTGGGAGTTGAGACTGCTTGCCAGGGACCCTTCCTGGGGAATCTCATAAAGTGACGTAACTAGTGTTTTTAGGTGCATCTCAGTGGATTACCATAGGAATAGGGTGTCACCACAGCACTGGTGATCAGAGTCGGACCCCTAGACTTGTGGGATGGGAGAGTGTGATGAAAGCTGAAATGATCGTGGCAAAGGGCGAAACAAATTATGACGACAGAATTTATTATTTTTTTTAATTTTTTTTATTTTTGAGTTGAAGTCTCACTCTGTCGCCCAGACGAGTGCAGTGGCCACTCCTGGCCACTGCAGCCTCAACCTGCTGGGCTCCGGCGATCCTTCTGCCTCAGCCTTCCAAGTAGCTGGAACTACAGGCATGCGCTACCACGCCTGGCTAATTTTTGATTACTGTAGAGATGAGGTCTCGCCAAGTTGCCCAGGCGGGTCTCGAACTTGCGGGCTCAGGCAATCCATTCACCTCAGTCTCCCAAGGCGCAGGATTACAGGCTGAGCCACCAAGCCTGGCCAGAATTTATTTTCTATTAACGCAGTTGTACATGCCTTGTGGCAGCATTCCTAACACTCTAAAATCTAGGTTTGTAAGTTTTTGCCAGTATCTTTTGTAAGATTAATCAACATGGGGCATGGCAGTGTGTCATTCTTTTTCCACTAAGAAAAAAAATAAGTAGAAATTGGGTGCTTTGTTTATTAAAATCATTATTTTATAAATAAGTTCTGAAAGGTTGAAAATTAATATATTTCCTATATTGTTATATGCATAATCTATAAGTGAACATGTTGACTAATTTCTTTTTCTTTTTTTGATTTGGAATCTCTGTCTCTCAGGCTGGAGTGCAGTAGCACACTCAAAGTCACCCCAGCATTGACCTGCTGGGCTCAGGCAATCCTTCTGCCTCAGCCTTCCAAGTAGCTGGAACTACAGGTGCACACTCTCATGGCCAGCTAATTTTTTTATCTATTGTAGAGATGAGGTCTTGCCAGGTTGCCCAGGCTGTTCTCGAATCTGTGGGCTCAGGCAATCCTCTCACCTCACCCTCCCATAGTGCTGGTATTACAGGCCTGAACCACTGTGCCTGGACAGCTAATTTCAGTGAAAGATTTACTTGTTGAATTTTTTGTGCCTATTCACTCTAAGTATACATATGTAAACCCTGAAAGTCCTCATAGTTGTTTTGAAAAATCCTTTTTTTTTGAGTTGGAGTCTCACTCCCTCAGCCTCGACCCGCTGGGCTCCGGCGATCCTTCTGCCTCAAGCCTTCCACGTAGCCGAAATTACAGGCGCGCACTACCACGCCCGGCTGATTTTTTATTTATTGTAGAGATGAGGTCTCACCAAGTTGCCCAGGCGGGTCTCGAACCCACGGGCTCAGGCAATCCACTTACCTCGGCCTCCCAAAACGTGGAATTACAGGCTGAGCCACTGAGCCCGGCCAAAAAATCCTTTTTGAAACTGTCCTTTTTGTATGTGTGTTTCTGTGTTTTTCTTTTTTTTTTTTTCCGAGTCAAAGTCTCACTCTGTTGCCTAGGCTGGAGTGCAGTGGCACCCTCATGGCCACACAGCCTCGACCTGCTGGGTTCAGGTGATCCTTCTGCCTCAGCCTTCCAAGTAGCTGGAACCACAGATGTGCACCACCATGCCCAGCTAATTTTTTGATTTAGTGTAGAGACGAGGTCTTGCCAAGTTGCCCAGGCTGGTCTCGAACCCCTGGGCTTAGGCAGTCCTGTTACCTCTGCCTCCCAAAGTGCTGGGATTACAGGTGTGAGCCACTGTGCCTGGCTTTCTGTATTTTTCAGTGGAATTTAAAAAAATTAAAATGTCCAGGAACCTTTTTTTTTCCCCAAAGTAATTACAGTTCTCTAACCACAGCCATGTTAAGTGTGACCTGCCCTAGTCAGTACTGTGTTTTTTAATGATTTCAGATGTTTCAAACAAAGCATTTTAGTAAAATAGTAAAATAGCAGTATAACCATTCAGCTGTATATGACAGCTCAGTAGTCTTGTTTGCTTCAGATTTGTTTGTGTGTGTGTGTTGGAGTCTCACTCTGTCACCCGGGCTGGAGTGCAGTGGCACACCCATGACCACCACAGCCTCAACCTGCTGAGCTCAGACAATTATTCTGCCTGAGCCTTCCAAGTAAGCTGGAACTACAGGCGCATGCCACCACGCCCAGCTGTTTTTTTTTTTTTTTTTAATTGTAGAGACAAGAGTCTTGCCAAGTTGCCCAGGCTGGTCTTGAACCCGTGGGCTCAGACAGTCCTCTCGCCTCCTCCTTCCAAAGTGCTGGGATTACAGGTGTGAGCCACCAAACCCAGCCAGATTTGTTTTCTTAAGGAGATGAAACAGATGTGCTCCCTCCCTAGTCCTGTTCTGTGCCTTCCCCAAAAGTGACTGTTCTCCGGAACTTACTTTAAGTATTTCTTCTGGAGTTTCTGATGCTTAGCTGTGATTTATTTTCACTGTTTCGGAAGCTGCTCAACAAAGGAGGTGTATGTGTGTGTGAGGAGGTGACTGCCGCCAGTGCAGTGGGAGGGTCCTGTACTCTGTGGGTGCTGCAGAGTGTGTGGGTGACAGCATGTGGTGGGTGTCTGGATGATCTGTGGAAGAGGACATTTGAACATAGACATTCAGAGAAAGCTGCCAGTATTTATCTAGACTCGAGTCATAAATCTGAATGGAGATGGTTGTGGAGATCTACTGGGCGGCACAAGTACTTGGTCACCTCTGGGCCTGCTGTGTCAAGCGCTGCCTGCAATGACCACTTTGCTGGACGTTGACTGACTTGGTCTTTGCCCCAGCCGAAGTAGTGTCAATGTTATCCTCAATTGACAGATAAGGAAACAGACACAGGAAGACTGAGTGACTCGTATGTGGTTACATAGCTATGCTGGGTCAGTGTTTGTACTCAGAGATGCTAAACTACTTGACAGCCTTCTACTGCCACCAGCCACTGCCACACTGCCCCTGACATCCTCCTCCTCTTGGACACCAAATGCTGACATATGACAATACTGAAGGCGCTACTGTTTCTGGGCTCGAGTCCATTTCCTCCCCATAATTATTTTTATATTTTATTTTAAAGATGTGGGGCACAATTCAGGATTAGGTATACAAGTGGATATCGTACAGGTAAAGTTTGGGCCTCCCTTTGGTTCCTACTTTGCCTGGTTTAAGATCGGGTACCCTTATTGATGTTGTGTTCCCCCTCCATTTATTTATTTTTACACTTTGCTTGGATGCATTTCTTTTTTCCTTTTTCTTCCATTATCTTTAAACAAAACTAAAACCTCTCAGTCCTGCTTTTCTCAGTCAAGTTCCTGAAACATTTGGAAGTTTGTCTCTATTTCTCAACTTCACATTCAGACCTCAGGACCCTGCAGCTGGACTTCTGTCCTCATGACGGCCGCTCTCACTAAGGCCAACAACAACGTACATGGTGCCACATCAAGGCAACTAAATTTCTCAGTAGTTAGTAAATAGGCCTCACAGCACTTTGGGAGGCCAAGGTGGGAGACTCAGTTGAGCCTAGGAGTTCATGACCAGCCTCATAGTGAGACCTCCTTATCTCTACAATAAATCAAAAAATTAGGTAGGCATGGTGGAGTGCACCTATAGCCCAGATACTCGAGGGACTGAGGTGGGAAGATCACCTGAGTCCAGAAGGTAGAGGCTGCAATGAGCCGTGTCACTGGGTGACAGAGTGAGACTCCAACCAAAAAAAAAAAAAAGGAAGCTATTGGAATCACCTGCCCCAAGTCTTCCACAGTCTTTTTCAGCTGCAAGTCAGATCATGTCAGTTTCCTGCTTTTAGTCTTTCAGAATCACGCTGTTGTTCAAACTCCTTCAGAAAAGTATGTATGCTAGTCTTCCCCTTCAAGATGATGTGTCTCTTGAGCACTGTATACTCATTTCCTGAGACTCTACCAGTATTAATTGCAAGGAAATAAACTGACAAGCCAAAAACAGAACACACAGCTCCAGGTATACATTCAAATTTCTGACTTATGTGAGTGTAGATAAACGCCAGCATGCCTCATGTAACAGGAGTACACTAACATGATCCTAGGGATAGATCTAGCAAAAGGTATACAAGGATTTTATGGAAAGAATTGTTAAACTTTTGGAAAGACACAAGAAGATACAGAGACACAACATGTTCATGAATGAAGAGACTCGATATTGTAAGGATTTTAAATTGATCTGTAGATCCAATGTGATTCCAGTTAAAATTCAATTTTGTGATTTTGGAACTTGATGCTGATTTTAAAGTAAGTGGAAGAACAAAGGGCTAAGGATAACAAAACAATTTTTAAGGAGAGGAGTGTGCAATATGGAGGAGAGTTGATATCCAGCCAGTGTATACTTCTGAGTGTTTGATTATCTCAGATTGCTAGAGCTCCTAGGTGGCTTCCAGAAAAAAATGCATATCCATTCTTGAAAAGGAAAACATCTGCCTAGACTTCATTTACATTGGACATTATTTTCAGCTATCCTTATAGAAGATTTTATGCACACACACAAACACAGAATTGGCAAACAGCATATCTTCTGATTGGTCAGTGCACGTGTTATTTTGAATATCACCACGGCAATGCCAGATATCAGGAGTCATTATAAAACTAACTTTTTTTTGAGTTGGGGTCTTACTTTTGTCACCCAGACTGGAGTGAGGTGACAAAAATCATGGCTCACCACAGCCTCAACCTCCTGGGCTCAGTCAATCCTGCCGCAGCCTCCCGTGTAGCTGGGACTACAAGTGCGTGCCACCATGCCTGGTTAGTTTTTTTTTGTTTTTTTTTGTTTTTTATTATTATTTTTTTGAGTTTGAGTCTCACTTTGTCGCCCAGACTGGAGTGCAATGGCCACTCCCAGCCATTGCAGCCTCGACCTGCTGGGCTCCGGCGATCCTTCCACCTCAGCCTTCCAAGTAGCTGGAACTATAGGCACGCGCTACCATGCCCAGCTAATTTTTGATTTATTGTAGAGATGAGGTCTCGCCAAATTGCCCAGGTAGGTCTCAAACCCGCGGGCTCAGGCAATCCATTTACCTTGGCCTCCCAAAGCGCGGGATTACAGGCTGAGCCACCAAGCCCGGCTTTTTTATTTTTTATAGAGACAGGGTCTAACTATATTGCCTAGGTTGGTCTCGAACTCCTGAGCTCAAGTAATTCTGCCTTGGCCTCCCAAAATGCTGGCATTATAGGTGTGACCCACTGCCTCTAACCTAAAACTATAAAGACAGTTGGTATTGAGCAGAAATAGACAACCCCATGAAGCAATATGGAACCCAGAAAGAGACGTATTCATATATAGAAACTTGAAAATACACAGAGGTTACATTACAGATTGATGGGGAGACTTCTGGTTCTTTTTTTTTTTTTCTTTTTGAGTTGGAGTCTCACTCTCTCACAGGCTGGAGTGCAGTGGCACACTCACAGCCACCACAGCCTCAACCTGCTGGGCTCAGGTGATCCTTCCGCCTCAACCTTCCAAGTAGCTGGACCTGCAGGCATGCGCCATCATGCCTGGCTAATTTTTTAATTTATTGTAGAGATGAGGTGTCACCAAGTTGCCCAGGCTGGCTTCAAACCCGTGGTCTCAGGCAATCCTCTCATCTCAGCCTCCCAAAGTGCTGGGATTATAGGTGTGAGCCACTCTGCCTGACCTGACTTCTGGTTCTTAAAGGAACATGGTAGAAATGTTTTTAATCCTCCAACTTCTGTAAAAACAGCTACAAGGTGAATTTAAAAACAGAAAGTCAAAAACAACATCTTAAATGAAAAAAGAAAGACCATAAAAACTACAAACTATTTGAATGTTATGCTAATACCTGGCTCGGGAAAACTCCAGCTAATACACCTTATTCAAATTTTATTAGATTTATTAAAATATGAATAAAAATATCTGAATACATACATACAAGAAAAAGATAAGGCCATCTCAAAAATGGAGGCTATTTTTTTCAGAATAGTGGACTAAGCAATTTGGAACAATCTTACCTCTGGAGACAATTAGAAAACTTGAAACCTGGACACGGTGGCTCACACCTATAATCCCAGCACTTTGGGAGGCAGAAACTAGAGAATTGCCTGAGCCCAGGGATTCAAGACCAGCCTGGGCAATATGGCGAGACCTCAACTATATAATAAATCACAGAATTAGCTGGACGTGGAGGTGTGCTCCTGTAGTTCCAGCTACTTGAAAGGCTGAGGCACAATTGCCTGAGTCCAGCAAGTCGAGGCTGCAGTGGCCGTGAGTGTGCCACTGCACTCCAGCCTGGGTGACAGAGAGACACTCAAAGAAAAGAAAAGTTTGAAGGCATTGGAATAAGCACATGTTATAAAACATTACTTGGATAAGATATGAGAAAAACTGAAGTCCAGAATAGTAATCCTAGTACTTTGAGCCATGTCTCTTCTGGGTGCAAATGCTAATTCCAAATAAGGCTGACAAAATGCTGTGAAGCACTTTGACAACATCACAGAGTTGGGGATTAAAAATTGTAGTCCATTTCTCCTTATTCCAGGAGGTAGGGAGAAAAGAGTAATAAAAAAAATAAAAGTTTGTGTCCAGAGCCCACAAAAAGGACCCTGGAAAACTCTTCACACTCCATTCAACTTGAGGTTGTGGCCTCAGGCAACAAAACTCTACAAGATAAATTGAAAATAGACCAGTCATTGCAGAAACTGCTCAGCTTTGAATCTCAATCAATAAAATTAGTTGATTGTCTCAATTGCTAGAACCCCCAATGCTTTCCAGAAACAAATGTATATCCATTCTGTAGAAGGAAAATATCCCCCTAGTTCTCCAGTTACTTCTAAAAATATTTTTTCAGGCACAATGCCTACAATATAATCAGAAGTAACCAAGCACATGAAGAGAATAATAATGGAGTAATAATAGGAAATTTAACAAAATGACACAACAAACCACACATCTAAGAATCTTAGAGAACACCAAGTAAGATAAATGCCAAATGGTAACCTGCATCTAGATATATTCAAACTGCAGAAAACCAAGGACAAAATATTGAAAGCCAGAGGGAAAAATAACACCTACCTATAGAGGTTTTATTGGATTCACCTGCCCCAAGTCTTCCACAGTCGTCCTTTTCAACTGCAAGTCAGATCATGTCAGTTTCCTGCTTTCAATTTTTCAAAATCACGCTGTTCAAACTTCTTCAGAAAAATATGTATGCTAGTCTTCTTCAAGATGTTGTGTTTCTTGAGCACTCTGCTTACTTTCTGAGACTCCAGCCTGGGCAACAGTGAGATTCTGACTCAAAAAAGAAGAAAGAAAAAACCCACCAACCTAGAATTCTGTATTTAAACAAATTATCCTTCAAAAATGAAGGAGAAGACCGGGTGCGGTGCCTCATGTCTGTAATCCCAGCACTTTGGGAAACTGAGGTGGGAGAATCACTTGAGGCCAGGAGTTCAAGACCAACATAGTGAGACCTTGTCTGTACAAAAAATTAAAACTATCTGGGTGTGGTGGCACATGCCTGTAGTCCCAATGGTGAGCCATGATTGTGCCATTGTGCTCCAGCCTGGGCTACAGGGTGAGACCTTGGCTCTAAAACACAAAAGTGAGGGAGAAATAGACTTTGTCATACAAACAAAACTTGAGCAAGTTTATCACCAGTAGACCTGACTTGCAAGGAAATTAAAATAAGTTCTTCAGAGAGGAGGAAAATGATATAGGTTAGAAGCTTGGATCTACATGAAGAAAGGAAGAACATTAGAGAACGTAAATGAGAGTAAAATAGAATATTTTATTTTCTTAATCTTAAGTGATTTGACAAATAACAATTTGTGCAAATAATACAAAGAATGTTTCCAGTGATTATACCTTATGGATAAATGAAATAAATGACAGCAATGTTACAAGGAGTGGGAGAAAAGAATTGACAATACTCTGTTATAAGGTACTTGTACTATGTGTGAAGCAATATAGTGTTTGAAAGTGGTCTTGAGGCTGGGCACAGTAGCTGATGCCTGTAATCCCAGCACTTTGAGATGCCAAGACGGGAGAATCACTTGAAGTCAAGAGTTCAAGACCAGCCTGGGCAACAGCAAGACCATCTCTACCACACACACCCACAAAGATTAACCAGGTGTGGTGGTGTGTACCTGTAGTCCCAGCTACTTGGGAAGCTGAGGAGAGAGGATCACTTGAGTCCAGAGGTATGAGGCTTCAGACAGCTATAATTATGCCACTGAACTCCCGCAGGTCAAGGCTGCAGTAGAATGCCACTGCTCTCCAGCCTGGGCTACAGAATGAGACTCTGACTAAAAAAAAAAAAAAAAAAAAAAGATAAATAATAATATATCAACAGACGCATAAAAAGTATTTGGCAAAATCCAACGCCTATTAATGTTTAAAGCAAAAACCCAAACTTCAACAAACTAGGAATAGAAGGGAATTCCCTTAACTTGATTTTTAAAACAAATCTACAAAGATCTACAGTTGTCGTCTAAGATCAGTAATAGGGAAAAGATGTCCCCTTTCACCACTCCTATTCAACATTATAATGGAAGACTTGCTAATGGAACAAGAGAAGAAAAAGAAGTGAAGGGTATACTGATTGAGAAGGAAGAAATAAAATTGTCTTTGTTCACAGATGACACAGTTATCTGTGAAGAAAATTGCAATCAATGGGAATAAAATACTTCCTGTAACTAAGCAGTTATAGCAAGGTTGTAGGATACAAGGCTGATATACAAACCCAAATGTTTTTATATACCAGCAACGAACAGTTGGAATTTGACATTAAAAACACACCAGGCTAGGAATGGTGGTTCATACCTGTAATCCCAGTACTTTGGAGGCCAAGGTGGGAGGATTGCTTGAAGCCAGGAGTCCAAGACCAGCCTGGACAACAACATAGTGAGACCTTGTCTCTACAAAAAAAAAAAATTACACACACACACACAGACATATATATATAGCCAGTGTGCTGGTACATGCCTGTTAGCTCCAGCTATTTGGAAGGCTAAGGCAGAAGGATTGCCCGAGCTCAGGAGGTCGAGGCTGCAGTGAGCCATGATCATACCACTACAGTCCAACCTGGGTGACAGAGTGAGACTTCAACTTTAAAAAAAATCAGTAATGTGATGATTTGAAAAAGCTAGGATTTTTTAAAAGTGAGGTTACAGAACTCAGGAAGGAATTAGAAAAAATGAAAAGTTATTTAGCTTTTCTGGGGACACTGTGTAAAGGCACTCAGAGTAGTCCAATGTTTGACATTCCATCATAGGCTTTCCTACAATACGGCTTCCAACAAAACTAGGCTGTTCTGAACCCTGGTAATAGAATTATTTACCATGAAGGTCGAGAAAGCACCAAAGTCTGCATGTGGTGTGTGCCCAGGCAGACTTCGGGGGTTTTGTGCTGTGAGACCTAAAGTTCTTATGAGGTTATCCAAAACAAAAAAACACATCAGCAGGGCCTATTGTGGTTTCATGTGTGCAAAATATGCTCATGACTGGATCAAGCATGCCTTCCTTATCGAGGAGCAGAAAATCATTGTGAAAGTGTTGAAGGCACAAGCACAGAGTCAGAAAGAAAAGTAAAGAAATGAAGCTTTTTTCCAGTAATAAAAAATGTTAAAAGAAGTTATTTCAGAAATCAAGTCTAAACTGAAAGGAACATGAGAAAAAAGGAAAAGGGATAATATCGTCACACAAATAGAAGATTAAATGGAGGACATTTAAAAATATACGTGTGTGTGTGTGTGTGTGTGCGCGCGCATAACATTTTCTCTGAAGTAAAAAGGCTTCAAACTATAGGTTGAAGAGGTACACCTATACCTGGAAGAAGAAACCCAGAATGGCCAACACCTGAAGAGATGGTGACATACATCCGCAGTGCAGTGTTACACAAATGAGCCAAAGAAGGTCTCTGTATATTGGCCGTATGTTGTTTACTTCTTCAGAGCAAGCTGGAACCCATTAGCTCAAGAGCCCACTGGCACCAAACTCAAATGTTTACATATCCAATTATTTTAAATTTAGTCCAAATAAACAGATTTTTGGCTATTTTTAGCCTGCTTTCCTTTGCATATCTCATAAAACTGAGTCTAACATCTGCTAGCTATGGATTAGGTAAACCCCAAGGCTATCAAGACCCCAAGCCAGTGCTGAGTTTCAGAACTTTCTGACACAGACTCCCTGACATGCTGATGAGCAACATCTAGACACTCAAGCCCCCTCTTGGGTATCCCTCTCCTCCAGGAGTTCCCTTACCCTTTTCTCCTTCAAGTTAGTGGCCTCTGCACAGCTGCTCTTGGAAAGTCTCCTGCTGTGAGGAAATTTTCTGTCAACCCCCATGCAATCCTGTCAAAATGCCACCCAAATAAAATGTATTGTGTGTGACTGCTACCTCATGGTCATATCAATTACCTCATTCAACCTTTAAATTATTTGAACTGAGTGCAAGCTACCACTCCTGATGTTATGCTAGCTAAGTCCTACAGAAATCCTGCTGGGTTTCCAGGATTTGACTGGAGACAATAGCAACTGGGTTACAGAGTTCCTCACCTGGTTCCCAGGTACTATCCTTGGAGACAAGCTGTCCTCTTTATCATGAGTATTTCTGAGTATTTTGGCATACAATTATTACCACAATGACAGAACCAGATGGGGAAGTAAGGTGCAAACCTTCTGGCTCAGCTTGGTCACAGCTCTCTTCTTGTCTCAAGAGTTGATTCTCATTGTCACTGTTCACATTCCCCGGGGAAACAGTCATAGTGATCCATGAATAATGAGCTCTTACTACTTTTTAGCCAGTCTTGGTGTTTCATTCCTTTTCCATGTCTGTCACAAATACAAAAGGTTAGGTAAAGACAAGTCTGCCAAGTTCAAAGAAAAAAAGTGTGGTAGCAAAATAATACAAATTAGAATTAGATACAAATAACTTGAGATCTGATTGTGAGAATAATTTTATGTTGTAGAGGTAAACTCTCAATGAAGATATAGTCTGTGCAAATTTTAAAGCTCAGCATATAGGCCAGGCATGGTGGTTGATGCCTATAATCCCAGCACTTTGGGAGGCCTGGATGAGAGGATTGCCTGAGCCCACAGGTTCGAGATCAGCCTGGACAACTTGGCGAGACCTCATCTCTACAATAAATCAAAAAATTAGCCGGGCATGGTGGCGCTTGCCTGTAGTTTCAGCTACTTGGAAGGCTGAGGCAGAAGGATCGTCTGCGCCCAGCAGGTTGAGGCTGTGATGGCTGTGAACATGCCACTGCACTCCAACCTGGGCAACAGAATGAGACTCCGACTCAAAAAAAACAACTCAGCATGATTTAGCCTCAAACAATATAACAATCGGTAGAAAAATATATGTATGCATATATGGCAAAATGGAATGAAATACAGTTAGAAGAGTTATTGGTAATATAACCCACCTAACTCACATTGGTACTTCATGTAAAGAATGTAGAATACTATAGAGGATGTGCAAATTGTAACTGAATTAGTGCGTATCTACAGAACTTTATACCCTAGAAACAGAGAAAATACATTCATATATGGAGAGGCCAAAAAATGTACACAAATTTTAAGTATGACATTCACTCAAAAGATGGTGTTAATCAACTGAATGCTAGCATCATCATGTGATAGGACAGTCAAAGAAAATGGCCCAAGCATGGTTGAGTGAATGTCATACTACACATTACTACCATAATTTAATTCAACTTCAAAAAGTAATAGATAGATAACATCTCTTAAAATATGTATACATTTTTGCCTAAATATATAATACAGTTTCTTTTTTTTCATAGACAAAGTCTCGCTATGTTGCCCAGGCTGGTCTTGAACTCCTGGACTCAAGCAATCCTCCTGCCTCAGCCTCCCAAAAGTGCTGGGATTACAGGTGTGTGCCACTGTGCCCAGCTTCTCCTTTTTCTTGATAATAATTAACTATAGCTTGGATTTTTCAAACAGTCATCTTTTTTGTAATACTACTGATTAACTCTGTTGCATTTTTTCTGTTTCACTGATTTTTTTACTTTCATCCTTTTTTTTTTTTTGAGTTGGAGTCTCACTCTGTTGCCCAGGCTGGAGTACAGTGGCATGCCTACGGCCACCGCAGCCTTGATCTGCTGGGCTCAGGCAATCCTTCCATCTCATTCTTACAAGTAGCTGGAACTAGGTGTGTGCCACCATGCCCGGCTAATTTTTAAAAAATTTATGTATTGTAGAGATGAGGTCTTGCCAAGCTGCCCGGGCTGGTCTTGAACCTGTGAACTCAGGCAATCCTCTCAACTCTGTTTCTGAAAGTGCTGGGATTATAGGCATGAACCACCACACCCAGCCACATTCATCTTTATTATAAATGTATTTTACTGTTAGTTCTTTTTTTTTTTTTTTGAGTTGGCATCTCACTCCGTCGCCCAGACTGAAGTGCAGTGGCCGCTCCCGGCCACCGCAGCCTCGACCTGCTGGGCTCCGGCGATCCTTCTGCCTCAGCCTTCCAAGTAGCTGGAATTACAGGCATGCACTACCATGCCCAGCTGATTTTTTGATTTATTGTAGAGATGAGGTCTTGCTTGCCCAGGCGGGTCTTGAACCTGCGGGCTCAGGCAATCCGCTCACCTCAGCCTCCCAAGGCGTGGGATTACAGGCTGAGCCACCGAGCCCGGCTTACTGTTAGTTCTTATCATAAGGCAGGGAGAGGTTCTCTGAAACAACTAGTTGCAGCTACTCTGATTTTACTGTTTTATCTGCTATTATGATTTTACCTCATATATCTACTCCTTATGGTACCATAAAGCCATTCTCACTTATTGCGATGATCTTTTTGGGGGTTGGGTCTTAATCTTTAGTCTTACCCACCTCATTTGTGAGGCCAAGGCAGGCGGATCGCTTGAGCCCAGGAGTTCAAGACTAGCCTGGGCAATATAGTGAGACCTGGTCTACACACACACACACACACACACACACACACACACACACAAATCAAAAAATTAGTTGAGTGTGGTGTCATGCATCTGTAATCCTAGCTACTCAGAAGACTGAGGCAGGAGGATCACTTGAGCCTAGGAGTTTGAGGTTGTGGCGAGCCATTGATCATGCCACTGCACTCCAGTCTGGGTGACAAAGTAAGATCCTGACTCAAATGAAGAAAAGGAAAGAGGAGAGAAAAAAAAAACAACTGTAAGTATAAAACAAGATACAGCTGCATGAATAGAGGAGATAAACAATAGAGGGAAAAATATTAGGTAAAACAGTATGCATATATGTCGACACTGCAATACGATTAATTTTTGAAGGGGTATAAATTATCAAAATTGGCTCAGGAAGAAGTAAAAAAAATCCCAAGACTAGATATTTGTGTGGAAGAGATGTACCAAAACTTCCAGGGAGGTTTTTTTTTTGTTTTTTGTTTTTGAGTCAGAGTCTCATGCTGTCACCCAGGCTGGAGTACAGTGGCACGCTCATGGCCACTGCAGCCTCAACCTGCTGGCTCAGGCCATCCTTACACTTCAACCTTCCAGGTAGCTGGAACCACAGGCACATGCCACCACACACAGCTTATGTTTTGATTTATTGAAGAGACGAGGTCTCACCAACTTGCCCAGGCTGGTCTTGAACACCTGGACTCAGGCAATCCTCTCGCCTCCACCTCCCAAAGTGCTGGGATTATAGACATGAGTCGCCACACCCAGCTTCAAGGAAGATTTTATAAAATTACTAAAACAAAGATTTTATACTTTTTCTAGAACACATTTTATTAAAATTTCCCAAGGCAATGTGGTAATAGTAAAGTTTGTAAAGCAAGCTCTTAAAATGATAATACATAATAAAATAGTTGAAAATAAAATTAGTGAGCCAATCTAAAGTGATAACTCTTAGGAAATTGCCTAGAATGCATCAAAGAAAGTCAAGGTGATGGAAACTGAACGAGGTAATGAGATAGAGCGAGATGATCTGACATATTTAATCAGAGTTTCAGAAGGCGAGATTAGGAAGACTGAGATATCACAATTTTGGTTCCCCAGAAAGCTGCCTCTTAGACCAAGTCTAGCATGAGGATGTTTATTAAGGTGTGTCTTTGGAATCAAGTCCCACAAAAGGGAGAGAGAGAGGGGAAGCAGGAGCAGGTAGAAGGAAAAGATGAGCTGTGATTCAGGACCATCAACAGCTACAGCTTAAACCACAGGGAGTGCTGATGCTAGAATGCCCTTCAGAATTTTCTGATTTGTGCTGAGGTAACTAGACCTTTATAATCTTGTATTGATCAGTCATTGGATGTGGGCTGCCCTGGGAAGGGGCATGACCTTGAGGCAACTCTGAAGGGTACAGAACTCCCCTAAACTGTAACAATACATCCTTCACTAAAGGGATGGGAGAGGGGAGGTCCTGAGCATCACATCACAATGGCAGCACATCACGCCACATGGGAGAAAGACAGTAATTGAGGAAGCAATGACTAAGAGGTCTCCAGAATTGAGTGAAAACATAAATATGCAGATTTAGGAAGTACAAGAAATTTCAAGCAATTTAAATAAAGAGAATTATACACTTAAACATGCCTTTGTAAAGTGAAGATTGCCATAAGAAATCAAAAGATCTTAAGAGAGGTCAGAGAAATGCCAGCTACCTGTGAATTGACCTCCAGTTGATTTCTTGTAAGCAAAAATTGAAACCTAAGTATGGCAAAATAATATCTTCAAAGGGAAGGTGAGAAAAACTAACAATATATTCACTAAGCTATCATTTAAGAAATGAACCAGCCGGGCTCGGTGGCTCAGCCTGTAATCCCGCGCCTTGGGAGGCTGAGGTGAGTGGATTGCCTGAGCCCACGGGTTCGAGACCCGTCTGGGCAAGCAAGACCTTATCTCTACAATAAATCAAAAACTAGCCAGGCATGGTAGCGCGTGCCTGTAATTCCGGCTACTCGGAAGGCTGAGGCGGAAGGATCGCCGGAGCCCAGCAGGTCGAGGCTGCGGTGGCCGGGAGCGGCCACTGCACTCCAGTCTGGGCGACAGAGTGAGACTCCAACTCAAAAA
>CAUYQG010060121.1:0-17664 GCA_963574415.1 Tarsius wallacei | reverse complement strand
ACCTCATCTCTACAATAAATCAAAAATTAGCCGGGTGCGATAGCGCGTGCCTGTAGTTCCAGCTACTTGGAAGGCTGAGGCAGAAGGATCGCCGGAGCCCAGCAGGTCGAGGCTGCGGTGGCTGGGAGCGGCCACTGCACTACAGCCTGGGCGACAGAGTGAGACTCTGACTCGAAAAAACAGGAAAGGGGGAAATGGATGGGAGGTTATTATTTAAAGGTACAGCATTTCAGTTTAAGAAGATAAAGTTCTAAGGATGGATGGTTATGATGGTTGCACAGCAGTGCAACTGTACTAATATCACTGAACTAGATGCCTAAAAATGATTAAAACAGTACTTTTTTTTTTTTGAGTCAGAGTCTCACTCTGTTGCCCAGACTGGAGTGCAGTGGCCGCTCCCGGCCACCGCAGCCTCGACCTGCTGGGGAACAGCGATCCTTCTGCCTCAGCCTTCCAAGTTGCTGGAACTACAGGGACGTGCTACCACGCCCGGCTAAAATTTTTATGTTACATATATATTTAATCACAATAAAAATAAAATAAAGTTACTTTCAACTATGTTTTTATAAGCAAAGAAAACTGACTGATTTTGATTTATTATAATATAAAATTAGCAGAAGATTTTTTTTCCCCATGAAAGGATTGTAACTCTAAAATAAACATTTATTTCAAGCAGTCATTAATATTTTGGCCCCAAATTTATTTTATTAAAGAGACTCAAACGAGATCGGGCACATTCAGAGAACCAACCATGTTGCCCATCGAAGCTGGACTGGATAAAGAAAATGCGGTACATATACACAATGGAATATTATGCAGCCATAAAGAAGGACAAACATATGGACTTCGCAGCAACTTGGATGGATTTGGAGTCGATCATACCCAGTGATCTATCACAAAAACAAATAACAGAGTACCATATGTTCTCACTCATAAGTGGACCTTGAACAATTATAATACTATAAGAAAGCATTTAGCATAATAGGAAACTGTCAGGGGAGGAGGATGGAATTGGCAGTTGAGGGAAACTGCTAGGGGAGGGAGGGGCAAACCTCATCAACAAGGGCACCTGCATAATCAATGTTTGTATACCTTACCCTGAATTGTACCCCACATCTTTATGATAAAATAAATAAATAAATAAAAAGAATCTAGTCAGGCACAGTGGCTCATATCTATAATCCCAGCACTTTGGGAGGCCAAGGTGGAAGGACTGCTAGAGTCCAAGAGTTCAAGGCCAGCCTGGGCAACAAAGTAAGACCTCATCTCTACAAAAAAATTTAAAAATTAGCTGGGTATGGTGGTGTGCTTCTGTAGTCCCAGCTACTCAGAAGGTTGAGGTGGAAAGATTGCCTGAGCCCAGGATGTTGAGGCTGTCTTGAGCCGTGATTGTGCCACTGTACTCCAGCCTGGGTGACAGAGTGAGACCCAGACTCAAAAAAAAAAAAAAAAGAAAAAGAAAAAGAAAAAAATGGATAGAGAATTTAACAAAAAAATGCCATTTGATTGTGAGATAAAAAAGGAAAAATAATAAAGCATATCCCATATCTTCAGCAATATACCACCTTGTGGCCTCCAAAGCTTTATGGAATTTAATTGGAATTAGGTTGCAGTCATATTATTTTAGTTTAAGAAGTTATTTGCTTGTTTATTTGTTTTAACAATAACTTAAAATGTTCATTTGGGTTCAAAGGAAAAACCAAAAGTAGAAACACTGAAAAGGAGAACTTTTTAACTGCAAAGACTGCTGAAATATGCCCGTACAACCAACACATGTATAGCAAGGCCAAAAAGTAAATTATATTAATGTCATTGTGTGTTCCGCAATGACTTTCATGGCCTAAAATTATTCAACATGTGAAAGGATTCCCAATAATGTCAGTGACTATGTAGGTAATTGATAACTGCTCAACCTCCCACCCCACTTTCCACCTCCACAAAAAATAAAATAAAATCAGAGCCACTGGGCTGCACAGTGCTTTCAGCTGCTTTGTTACCCTGGGAAATGGAGAGGGTCGGCGGAAATTATCCTGTAATGAGCAATCCATCTGGCTGCACCTAAAAATGGAATAGAAATGCCACCCTTGACTTTTCCATGGTAGTAAATTAAAGCCTAACGTATAGTTCTAATTGCTAACATTTTCTCTCTAATTATGGTTCAGTTTGGCTAGGATTTCCGACAATCCCCTTGTTCCCCTAAAGCAAACACCAGAGAATGTTCTAACCCCACTGGTGGCATTTATTAATAACCCCCTTGACAGATGAAAAAAATCATTATTCTATATAAGACAGGAAAAGATTTTCTCAGCAAAAGCTAATTGATTAAAAAAAAAAACAAACCCCACTCAGATGCTATAGAGGAATTAATTTTATAGAGAGGAAAAAATACAATAGTGTCAAATAAAAACAGACTCGTGCATAGTATCATGCTGCCTGGGCACTGTTTGGGGTACTAGCTAGAAAAAAAACTGATAAATGTATGAAAAAATATCCATGCATACTTATTTACTGGAATAAAGAAACAAGAAAAAGAGAGCTCTCTTGTGAAGGATTCTTACTTTGTGCCTCCATGAAAGAGATAGAATGTGATAAGTTGGTTTCTATGATTGGCAAATACAAACACATACAAAAAAAAAAAATTATTGGGAATGTTGCCACAGTCTTCTATTTAATCTCTTTAGTTCTAAGTTTTAAAAAGGCATTATTCCTTTTAAACTAATGTACAAATACATGCTAAATACAAATCAGTATTTATCTGTAGGTCTAGTTCTCATCAAACAGTATATAGCTTCCTGAGTGACAATTAATAATTTGGAAATGCTAAACAAAAAGAGATTTCTTATATACTGAGAAGAGGCATGGTAGACAAAAGAAATACACTGAAAAAAATGATTTCTGAAAATTACACTCAAAGTATATAGAAAAAAGAAAAGCAACTTTATAAAGCAATGCAGGGGATTAGAGGTAAGGGACTGGGTTACGGTCAACCCCCCTGCCCCTGTACAAGCAATGAGGCATTGTCTTTGGAGAATGGAAAAGCAATGTTAAAACCAACTAAAAGCCATTATGTGTTTTTGTATTATTATTAGGTACTGACCAGTCTAAACGATGTCAGGAATAAAATATTTCTCCCCACAAAAAATTATTTATCTAAGTTCTAAACAACACCCGTGGTTACTGTTAAGTTTCAATAATGTAGTTGCATACTTCAAGTTTGCACATTTTTATTTCTTAGGCTTTATAAACATTCAAACTTTACATGAAAGTTTGAAAAATTGCCAGGTCCACTTCCCTGACACATATGGACTCAGTTACACACGTTCATTCTGAAAGTCAGTTTATAACAATGGACAACCACTGATTTTTTGCTTTGGGTGCAGTTTGTCTTCCATCTCTGTGCTACTATATATTCTTGCATATAAACAACAGATTTTAAATAAATGATAGCAAAATGACTATAGTCTTAGTCCTTTTTATGTTAGTGTAACAGAATACTACAGACTAAGTAGGTTTTTTGGTTTGTTTTTTGAGACAGGGTCTCACTCTGGTACCCAGGCTGGAATGCAGTAGCACGATCACTGCTCACTGCAGCCTCAACCTCCTGGGCTCTATCTATCCTTCTGTCTTGAGTAACTGGGATGACAAGCACATACCACCACACCCAGCTTATTTTTCTTTTTTTTGTAGAGATGGGTCTCACTTTGTTGCCCAGGATGGTCTCAAACTCCTGGCCTCAAGTGATCCTCCTGTCTTGGCCTCCCACAGTACTGGGATTACAGGCATGAAACACTGCACCTGGCTATAGTAACTTATTTTAAAAATAATTTTATTTCTTACAGTTCTGGAGGCTAGGAAGTTCAATATCAAGGTGTCAGCATTGGGGAGAGCCTTTTTGTTGCATCATAACATAGTGGAGGGCATCACATGGTGAGAGGGCAAGAATTTGCCCGCTCAGGTCTCTCTTCCTCTTCTTATAAAGCCACCAGTCCCATCAAGGGAGCCACATGTCCTAATTACCTTCCAAAGACCCCACTCCAAATGCCATTAACATATGATTTTGAGGATTAAATTTCCAACACATGAAATTTGGGGAACACATTCTAATCATAACATTTTGCCCTACCCCCCAAAATTTCAGTCTTTCTTTCATACATTAATTCCATTCCAATATCCCCCAAAGTCTTAAGTTGGTCCAGCACCAACTCAAAAGTTCAGCATATCATCTAAATCTGATATGGGTGAGACTTAAGGCACAATTCATCCCATGGTAAATTCTCTCCTGTTGTGAGCCTGTGAAATTAAAATAAATTATCTACTCCTCCAATACATGTATACGAGATAGGCATAAAATATACATTCCCATTCCAAAAGGGGGAAAGAGGCAAGAAAAAAGGGGTTCCAAGTGATTCCAAAACCCAAAAAGGAAAACAACATTAAACCTTAAAGTTTTCACTCCATGTGCCACCCTCTAGACACACTGGGTCCTCACAGCTTTGGCAAGCCAACCCCTGTGGTCTTGCTGGGCTCAGCCTTAGCAGAAGTTCGTGCATGTTGGAGTCTTGTGCTTGCATTCTCCCAGGCTGGCATTACACACTGGTAGCTATACAGTTGTGGGGTCTTGAGTGTGAATGCCCTTGGGAGTGGCATTGCCCTTGTAGTGTCTTTCTTTTTTTTTTTTTTTTTTGAGTTGGAGTCTCACTCTGTCACCCAGACTGGAGTGCAGTGGCCGCTCCCCGCCACCGCAGCCTCGACCTGCTGGGCTCCGGTGATCCTTCCACCTCAGCCTTCCAAGCAGCTGGAACTACAGGCGTGCGCTACCATGCCCGGCTAATTTTTTTGATTTATTGTAGAGATGAGGTCTCGCTTGCCCAGGCGGGTCTCGAACCCGCGGGCTCAGGCAATCCACTCACCTCAGCCTCCCAAAGGTGCGGGATTACAGGCTGAGCCACGGAGCCCGGCTCAGATTTTTTTCTTTTTGAAAACTAAACTGGATTGAGGAGTTGCATGTAGCATAAGAGTATTCAGGTCAGTGTGTTTGACAAAGTGTGGCTCTCACCTAACTGCATTCTCCTCCTCTCCCAAGACACCGCTGGACTGCATTTCCCAGGTTCCCTTGCTGTTGGGTGTGATCATGTGACTAAGAATAGAATATGATGAAATAATGTGTGCTATCAGAAAGCAAGTATGTCTACACCATGCTCTTTTTCCACTTCTGCTGGTTGGACCTTGAATGCACTGACTCCTTGATCACCGGATAAAAATGAGGTTTTGGGGGATAGCAGAACCTCAGGGTGGAAGGAACCTGGGCCTCTGAATGAATTCCTTGGTAACTAAAACACCCACCCCATACTTTTATGCAAGTGGGAAATAAATTTCTATTGTGTTTGCGCCATGGCATTTGAGTGTTTATTCATTACAGCAGTTTAGTTTACCATAATAAAATGCATTCAAATCATGCCTGTGTTCGGTAATTATTGATGTATCTGTATTGATATGTTGAGGAGTTAAGAGTCTTTCTGGCTGTTACATTTCAAATTCACAAAACCTTAAAAACTTAGGATTGTTTAAAATAAAAACAAAACAGAAGGAGAAGCTGAGACATAGATAGGCAATCTCAGATCAATAAAGGAGGAGAATTAAGGTATGCACATGGAGTCTTGTCTAAAATCAGGGGACAAGGTTTAGGCTTTGCTCTTCCCACCTGAGACAGAGGAACAATTTCCTAGGGAGCTGGAGAATGAAAAGGAGAAGGTGATTTTTTTCTCCTCAAGCTTCCTGGTGACACTGAAGGAAAAGCAGCAAGAATCCAGAGAACTAGCTGGCAGTGAAGCTGGGAAGACCATGAATTGTCTCACACAAGATTCCAGGGTTGTCCTCATTGCCTGGAAGCCATCAGACAGGCACCGACTCACATAGCCAAGATGAGACGGTGGCTGCCCAGTGTGGCTAGCCAGCAGATGACTTGAGAACCAGATGGCCCACCCCACCCAAACCCACACATCACAAGCTCATCATTCACTGCAACTTCTTATATGACCTCAGAAACAAGCAGAAAGAGACTGAGGTTAATTTCCTGCCAAATCATAAAAAATAGGGTCTTGGAAAAGTAATTGAGTTACAGAGAAACAACAAAATAAATATTTCTTGATGAACGCGGCCTGTCCACGGAGATTTATGTCCGCTCTAGTCAGATTTTTGATGCTGAGCAAAAAGGGATGATGCCTCAGGTCTACCAGCCAGCAGTGAGTTTTCTCTTTGGGTCTCAGCTGAACTCGGTGTCTTGCAAAGCAAGGGGGAGCGTTCAAAAGAGGCACAGGTTCCGTCAGGTTGCATCTGTGCCTCTCGGCTGCATTTTCTTTTTGTGGGACGGGAAGGGACCCACGCCGTTACAAATTTAAGTACTCCTAACTGAGTGGCCATGCTGCCAGGGGATACCGGATCTGGTCAGTTTTTTCACGGTAATTAATATGAGGAGAAATAAAGGCACCATTGTGAAAAATTAATTTCCTACCAAAGCCATTTGAATAAAAAAACTTCTTGGAAAAGAACTGGAAGTGACTGAGCAATGTACAAGCTCAATCAATCAATCAACCAATCAAACCTTCAGAATCAGAAGCGATCAGACCTGGGAGTGCTGCCTTCCTTGGCTGAAGCACAGTGAAACTGACGTCAATACAACCAACGTGTGTGGGAGACGTGGCACCAAAGATGGCTACATCCATAAATCCCCTAGCCAGGGCATTGTCCTCATCAGATTGTCATGGGCCACAAAAAAATCAGAAAATTGCATGACAAAGGTGGAACCAAAACAGTGAGTGGAAAAGATCTGCAATGTCCCCAACACCAAGAAGAGATAAATGTTTGTGAGGCGAGATATCCCAGTTACCCCGGTTTGATCACTGCACACTGAAAGGTGCCTATAGAAACCTAGAAGAATCTTAGCTTATTCTTTAGTCTTTTTGCCTCAGCATAGGGATTAGCGAGCATTCAGACATTCTACTGCAGGACAAACAGCAGCCTATCCCATCCGCCCTAGGCAAATCTCCTTCAGATACAAGATCAGGACAGCCCAAACGACCACCCCACCTTTGGTCAAGGAATTTGTGAATTGCAAATGTCTAACAAGTCTCTTTGCAGGAAACCCCCGCCCCAGGGCTAACCTACATGACACAAAGAAGCCCCACCATGGCAGCAATCATGTGACTAACCTACCCATCTGTCTGCTGTCCATCACCTGACATCATCAGTACCTGCACTTGCCTGCCCCTTTGTGATAACATGGAAGCAGACCACCACCCAATCACCTTAGTGATCCTCCCCCGTCTAGGGAAATGGTTAAAAGGACTCAACCACAAGCAACCAGCGGCCATTGCCTTGCTAGAGTCTGGTGTGGCCATGTGCTCTTTGAGCCATGGTTGTTGCCATGCTTCCTGGCTTTGGTCCCCCTCCCCCACCTTGGGGAGGTGAATCTTCTCTCTTCTTTCTCTTTCTCTCTCTAATTTACTTTTAAATAAACTTTTCGTTCTTAACCTTTTTGTGTGTCACAATTCTTTGCAATCTACTCGGATCTCTGGGTTCCCAGCACGCACCTCCGGCTTGCCAGCCCCGGCAGTGCTGGGCACCTCTCCACTCTCCACCCTCACCCGGTCTGTCCATACCCTAACACACACTGCATACAGGTATCAAAACATCACATACGTTTATGCAAAATATGTACATATGTGCAACTATTATATGTCCATTAAAAATAAACGGATTTGAAAATGGTGCCTGTGTTTGATGACATCCTTCAGGAGCACAGAGTGGTTAAGTAGGCGGGTTGCGTTAAGTGCCTCAGTTTAATCCCTAGCTCTGTCACTTAGTAGGACTTTGTCAAGTTGTTTAACCTTTCTAAGCCTCAGATCCCTCAGTAATCAAATAGGATAAATACAAGTATCTAAATTATAGATTTGGGGAGAGGATTAAATGAGATTATGCTTGTAAAGAGCTTACAACAGTGTTTGGGACATGCAAGGACTCAATGAATACTGGAAAGATTTGTTTCTCCTAAGAGGGGCATACTTGTCACGGAGCCCAGACTCTTCTGACTTCCTCTAGCATGGGCACTGCTAAAGGACACCTCCTTGAGTCCCCCTTCTCATTCCTCCACCCTCGTCCTCTTCTGGTGTGTATAATATTTACTCACACACATCAGCCAGGTTTCGGTCCAGTCTCCCTAGCTTTGAATTCTCACCTCTCACCCCGGGCCGCCTATCTGTAGTAGTCAGGCTCTATTGCGAGCCACAGAAAATCCAGCTTAAGCTCCAACCAAAAAGAGAATTCATTATTTCTTGTTTCTGATTCAGGCAAGGCTTGATCCGGTGTCTCCAACCAAGTGATTCAGCTGGAACTGATTCCCCCCATCTCATGCCTGTCTTCGGCAGTGCTAACTTCAGTGTTGCACATTTAGCAAATAAAAGTACAACATGCCCGGCTGCATTTCAGATAAATAAGTTTTGGACATAACTGTCTTCCAAAGTTGCATGGAGTATAAACATATGTGTTGTTTATCTGTATCTGCATCAGGCGATCCTGCAGCTGCATGAAGGCTCAGTCTCCACCTGTCCCTCCCTCCACCCTCTAAACACATCTCGTCTCTGTTCTACTGGCTCAGCACTCTTGATAGTAAAACAGCCAGACTCTGCATTTTCAAACAACACACTTGGCGGGGGAGGAAAAAAACATAGAGGAAGAGGGTTTTTGTTTTCAGAAGCACTGGCAAATATTTCCTCATTTCTCATGGGGTGTGATTGGGTTAAACGCTACTCAGGAACCAATCACTATGTCCTAGGGGTGGGGTGGGTGGAGTCTATGGAGTGGTCTAAGTCAGTCCAGGACCACCTCTGTGGTGGACAGTGGAGTCAATCCCACCCGAGCCATGTGACTGATGAGGGGGAAGGAGCACTTTTCCATGGGGGGGGATGGGGGTGGGTGCCAAATACATCTCTGACTTGACACAAGTTGTTTTCATTGTTTAATTCTCAAAGGAATCCTAGCATTGAAGCTCACTGGTACCCCAGGTTCCACTAACAAGCAATTTCATGAGGAGATTCTTCAAAAGCCCGCTGATGCTTGAGCCACAGGCCAGAGAACCACAGTGTGGTACCTGGCACCCTACCTCACCTGGGCAGACCAGGTGTCTACACACAGCATGCCACCGATGTATGAGATGAAGGGTGTTTTCCAGAGAAATGAACTCAAGGTCAACTGAGCTCACCAGTGTCAAATGAGTCAGCTGAGACTGGCAGCGGAAGGCACGTCTATAGGTGTCTCCTGTTCTGACAACCATTCACCTTTCTCCTGCTAAGGGAGCCCTCATTTGCTGCAGAGGAAATACTCTCTTCTTCTGTCTCCATCTAGTCCAGGGGCAAGCATGTGACTCAGGCCTGGCCAATCAGGACTCTGCATCCTTCTGGATGCAGGGATGTATCTAGGGGTGGATATGTGACCTACAGTGATGTAAGAAAACATAAGAATTTTACTAGGGTTTCTAGGAAATACTACTGCAGTGGAATCTAAGAAGAAGTGAGCTTGACCAACAGTAGATATCCCAGTACCATGTGGGAAGAAGCTGAAGAATGGAGCTAACACTGAGGAATGGAGAGAAAGCAAACCCTCATGACATTGCTTGAGCTCCTGGATCCAGCCCCACCTGAAGTCAGATGCTCTCTGGACAGTACTACCGCATGTTAATTTACATAAGCTATTGAATCAACATGTGCCTTCTGTGGCCAAGCCATTTTGGGTTAGGGTCATCACTCTCTTGCAACTTAAATAGTCCTAGCTGATGCAGCAATGACAAGGAGAATGCACGATCACACCATTCCCTGTGTAAACAGGACACATTTGTTCATAAAACTGGACACATGTGCTTGAAATACTGACTAATCCTTTCCGGCTGGCTGATCTTAGGCAAGTCATTTAAATGCTCTGAGCTTCAGGGTCCCTCATTTATAAAGCTGGGCTGGTTCCCACGTAATTTACAGGGTTGTTTTAAGGATTCAATGAGATAGTCTTTGTGAAGCATATAGTACATATATAAATATATAAACCATAATCAGAATACTCTAGCAAAGATAATAATAATAATAACTATAAATATTGATTGGAGCATCAAGCAGCACATATGTGGAATGACACTATTCTTGATCTTTTCTGCAAAAATAGAAAAGACATAATCTACGCCTAGAAGTTGCGTATCCTCAAATTGAGAAATGAATCATTTCTAGTATTTATTGGCTTATGGAAACCCATTGGGAGAAATGTCTTTTGAGTGGTGAAGTTATGTGACTGTCCGAAATTAATTCCAATTGACATCTGCAAAGGGAAGGGTAACGACCCAGGCCATGTGTTCACGTGTTACCTTTGTGCCAAAAGACAGTCATTTTGCTAGTCAGTCACGTAAGGCATGCTGCCTGCTTCGCAAGTGTCCATTTGTCCCATCTTTCATTTTCTCGTGTAGTGTTTTTGGACACCCATTGCGTACTAAGCATGGTGCTAGGCTTGAAGGGCATTGAGCAAAGACCACCTAATTTCAAAGAACTTACAGGGAGAGAAGAGGACAGAAAATAAGAAAAAACAAACACACTAGATCAATTCAAATAATGATAAGTGCCATAAAATAAATAAGAAAGTTGGATTGTTTATGACTTTGATCCAGTTTCTTAGAAGCATGGTCTAAGACAGGAACTTGGGTATGCAGGACTCATTGAGGAAGCACTCATTAGAATATTATGCAGCCAAAATTATGAACTTTGCAGTCACTTGGATGAACTTAGAGTCTATAACACTCAGTGATCTATCAAAGAAACAAAGAACTGAGTACCACATGTTCTTACTCAAAAGTGAACCCTGAACAATTATCATAATACGATAAGAAAGAGATTGACAGGAGCGGGAAACTGCAAGGGGAGTGGGGGTGCTCATTTCATCAATAAGGGTACCTGATCTCAAAGCAGGTGAAGTGGGGACCAAAGTGAGGACCAAACTTTACCTGTACAAAGACCATTTGTATACTTAACCCTGAATATTACCCCCACATCTTTAAAATAAAAATTTTAACAAAACAAAACTCCTACAAGGAAATGAGGGAATGAGGTGAGCCCGAATGTGTCTCAGAGTCGAGCTTCGGCTAATCTTAAGGGGATTCTGGAGCATAAATCTCCCAGCAGGGCTGTAGGCACCTTGGACCCACATACCAGCTAGTCACTGGCTGTGGGTCACCCTTGGTAGGGACATTTCCTCCCAGGTTAGGTGGTTCCTGAACACTAACGGTCATTCTTCAGAGAAAGCAGGCAGCTGTGCGCCCTCGGCAGCCAACCCTCACTGTGGGAGGATATAGGCTGAGCATCTGAGGCATCCATAGAGTGAGGGTTGGAAACTACTTTTGTAAAGGTTAGCTCTCTTGCCTAAGTGACATTTGAGCTGCTGTATGAAGGAGGAGAACCAGCTGTGTTAAAATCTGGGGGAACTTGTTCCAGGCAAAGGAGAAACCCACTGGTTACTGCAAAAGTCCTGAGGTCTGAATAAGCTTGGTATGTTGGGAGAAGGGGGGATAAGGCCAAAACAGAGAGAAATGCAGAAGGAAAGGTTGGAAAGGGAGGTTGTATCCAAGTCATATTTTCCTTGAAGTGTGTGTGTGTGTGTGTGTGTGTGTGTGTGTGTGTGTGTGTGTTTAATTGTAGTGAAGGGTTTTAATCATGGAAGTGACATGATTCAACTTACATATTTAAGGAGGACGGATGTTAGAAGAGCCAGGAATGGCAGCTGGGAGCCAGGTAGGAGACTATTGCAATGGCCCAAGTGTGAAATGGTGGTGGTATGGACTAGGGGGACAGATGTGAAGATGGGAAGAAGAGGACAGATTTGGGAACTATTTTTAGAGGCAAAGCTAATATGATTTGCAAAGAATTGTACATGAGTGATCAGAGCCAGAGAAGAGTTCACACTGACTTTTTGTATTTTGACTTGAGCAATGGGGTTGACCCTGGTGCAATTTACTGAAATGGTGAAGGCTAAGGAGGGACCAACATGGGAAGAACTGGGATCAAGTCAATTGGCCATGCTAAGTTTGAGACGCTTTAGACAATTAGACATCCTCGAGGAACTGTCAAGCAGGAATTTGGGTATAAGAGCCTGAAAGTCATGGGGGTAAGTTAGGGCTGGAGATTATATATGGGAGTCAGAGCTTAGAAATGAAAGAGAAGACCAATGGCAGGCTTGGGATGCTCTAAATTGAGGGGGTTGACCAGAGTTGGCCAAGGAGACCAAGAAGAAGTGGTCCTTAAGGAAGGAGAAGAAAAAGCAGGAGAGTAGGATGACATAGAAATAAAGAGAATGTAGTGTTTGAAGAATGGGAAGAAACCCACTATATTATGCACTATTGCCAGGTGGAGTGGGGTGAGAACACAGAAGCAACCACTTGGTCAGTACCTTGGACAGCACTGGGGCTATGAGAAGGGCTGCTTCAGTCAACTGGTTGGGAGGACAGCTAGCCCACACTGCAGCCACAAGAAAAAGAACCGAGCATGTGACTAGAGACTTGTTTTACAATGTTTACAGGAAAATAGCTATAGTCAAAAGAGGAGGGGGCTAAGGGATAGTGTGTGTGTGTGTGTGTGTGTGTGTGTGTGTGTGTGTGTGTGTGTAAGAGCTACACATTGTTTTGCTAGGCCTACCATAACAAATACAGTACCACAGACTGACTGACTTGAACAACAGTATTTTCTCACTGTTCTGCAGGCTGGAAGTTCAAGACCAAGGTGTCATCGGCTTCTTCTGAGATCTCTTTCCTTAGCTAGCAGTTAGCTTTGTCCCTGTGTCCTCACATGGTTATCATACTATGTACCTGTGTCCTAATCTCTTCTTATAAGGATGCCCGCCATATTGGATTGGGACTTACCAATATGGCCTTCTTTAACTTTAATTACCTCGTTCAAGTCCTTATGTCAAAACACAGTCACGTTCTGAAGGACCACAGGTTAGGACTCCAACATATGAATTTGGAGGGGAGATACAACTCAGTCCACAGTAGAATACTAAAACATATTTTCTTGATGATAGAAAGGGAGAAATTGGTGGTACAGGAGAGAGAAAAATTCCAGGTGAATGTGTCCTTAGGCGGGTAAGAGAGGATGGGCTTAGGGGACCAGAAGAGGGATTGGTCTTTTTTCCGGAAGTCTCTGGCTGGAACTTGCATCTGGGGCCTGCCCATCTGTGACCCTGCCTGTCACAACTGCTCATGTACTATTTGCCAAGAGAACACACCAGCAAAGCAGAATATCAACTCATTTATTATGGTAATATCCTTGATCAAGGCAAAATACCTTAATTGAATAAGCAATTATCTCTGAAAATATTAGTGCACACAGAGGCATAACAAATGAATTTGCTAATTATCATTTCCTGCCAGAAACATCAGCTGTTTTGGTCTTTCGTGGTAACATTATAACCCTCATAGTTATATCATTAGCTTACAAGGTACCTACTGAGTTTTAGGCATTTTATAGGTATAGGCAGATGTCCCAAGCTCAAGTGTCTACTAGGTTGGGATGACAGTATGAATGAGTACAGAGAAGAAGATAAGAGCCATATGAATCTAGAAAGTACATGCCATGTCTGAGGAAACAGCAGATGCTGTCAACGAAGAAGGTAAGTTCAGGGTTGTCTGGCCTCTCAGGAGATGCCACAAATCTCTACTCTTCTATGGAACATTTTAAATTTGAATACAGATAAGCAATTCAAACGTTTGAAAAGGTAACATGGCCCAAGGGAAATGTGGCCATCTCATTGTTGGACCCTGGAGTCTCCAGTTTGCAACCCCACACATGGCTCTCCATGGATCCTTTCGGGGGCTCACCGTCTGCGTAAAGGAGAGAGGTGTCATTAGAAAGTCCATGCCTGAGGCACTCAGGACAGGACAGGACACACAAAAATAACAACAACCAGTATTTGAGTTCTGGACATATTCTCCTCCAGGACATTCCTCATCCTGCTTAGTGACCTGAAGGCTGATTATCACAGAATACACATGGACTCCTTGGCCTCTGGTTTCTTGTTGGGCTTGGCTCCTGGGGAGTTCTACCCATGGAGCAGAAAGAAGGGAGAGAACAGTGTTTGAGGATTCATTCTCTACTTCCCTGATACTCTGTGCATACCATGGGCTGGTGGTGCCTTCTGTCTAAAGGTCATTGCTCCTGTCCAGTGGTGCTCTCCATGTAGTGATCTTTCTGGGCTAGAGTATCTATCCACTTGTTTCTTCAGACTAAGGGTGAAAAAGGCCCCTTTCTATTCCTAATCCTGATGCACTACCTTGTGCTTTGTTGTGTCTTGACATTCCCTTACCACACTCTGTTCAAACAACCCAATTCTGATCTTCTTTTTGTTTTCTGGTAGGATCCAAAAAGCACGGACAATGATATTGACAACGTTCTAAGTGCTTAACCTACTTCGCCAAACACTATATTATCCCTATTTTGCAAACAGTAAGACTGAGGTGTAGAGAAATCAAGGATCTTACCCAAGGTCACCCAAATGGTAAGTTGTAGAAATGGGATTTGAACCCAGGCAGTCCTGCTCCAGTTTCTGCGCCCTTGACCACTCTATGGAGGGAAGTTAGGTGAGGCAGTGTCTGAGGAGGCCACCATGGTCAGAAAAATCTTCAAGATCAAGATAGGATCTAAACTGTCTCTTGAAGGATGGGTATACAGGAAGGGGGAAAGCAGAAGGGAAGAGGACAGACTGCTGTGAGCAGGAGAAGGCATTCTGAGGATGGATGGAGGAGCTACTGAGGCAGTTTTTCTTACCCGAGTAAAATGAGTGCCCTAGAACAGAAGCAAAGAGAGCAGGAGGTGGGTAGGAGGTGGAAGGATCCCAGCATGCAGGGTTCTCCAGAATCAAACAGAAGAGTCTGAATGTGAGACAGTAAGTGTAAATAGGATTGTGTCAGCTGCAAGTGACAAAAAAAATCAATTTAAAGTAGATTAAGCAAGACAGAAAAGGTACTTGTTGGCTCCTGTAATGAAAGTCAGGAGAAGATGCGGCTTCAGGGAAGCTGGAGTCAATGGCCCAAATAGGGCCATCAGAGCTCCCTCTCTCCCTCTTCACTCTGCATTCCTCTGCCTTGGCAGTCACCTTCAGGCAGCCCCTACATTCCAGCCTGATAGCATCCTCAACAGCTTTTCTTTACAGCAGCTCCTAAAAAATCCTGAAGTGAACCCTGAGCTTCCTGACTGGGTCACACGCTCCTCCATGACCAGTCATATGGCCAAAGGGATGCCAGGCTCTCATGGGCCAGGCCAGGTCATGGAACTCCCTGGAGCTGGGAGGTGGGGTCACCTCCATCAGAACCACATGGGTGGGAGGTGGTTCAACAAGGAAAGTTGGGTTGAATGCCAGGCAACTGAAAAACCAAATGCCCAGGATAGCAGTAGATGGGGAGCCACAGGTGGGGCATGAGAACTGAAACAATAAGGGTCAGATCTGTCAGAGAAATATGATTTTGATCTGTATGTGATGCACAGAACTGTACGCATGGTCAATGGTCTACGACGTCAACTAAAATAGCTGTCTGTGCTTTCTCACCAACCATGCTCTCACAGTGTCCTTCCTGTGGCCTTCACAGAGGGTCCTGCCCTTGGGTTCCCCTTTGCTACTGTGGTACCTCCTTCTTTCTGCCCTGCTCCTCCACTCCTCCCCTCTTCTCCCCCCTCCTCCCTCCTCACTGGTCCCCAGTGTTGGAGGAAGGGCCTGGTGGGAGGAGTCTGGGCCATGGGGGCGGATCCCTCATGAATGGCTTGGTGCTGTTCTCAAGGTAATGAGTGCATTCTCTCTTTATTAGCTCCTGTGAGATCTGGTTGTTTAAAAGAGCTTGGCATTTCCTCCTCACTCCCTCTTTGGCTTCCTCTCTCGCCATGGGACACATCTGTTCCCCCTTCACCTTCCACCATGATTTTGAGATGCCTGAGGCCTCCCAGAGCATGCCAGTGCTATGCTTCTTGTACAGCCTGAAGAACCATGAGCTAAATAAACTCTTTTCTTTATAAATGGTCCCACCTCAGGTATTCCTTGATAGCAATGCAAAATGGACTGATATGCCACGCTTTCTGCTGGCACTGCTCTTTCACTGTAAATCTACATGCTCAGTCCCTCGCTTCCTTCAAAGGTCACATTCTCAGTGAGGTCCTCCTGGATGGCCCTAACCAAAATGTCTAACTCCTTCCCTCCCAACATGGCTGTCCCTCTTTCATGCTTCATTTTATTCCCTTTAGCATACTTCACTAATAAAGCATGCATTTTACTCACTCACCGCATTTACACTCTCTTCCCAAGCACAGTAGAAGAACCAGCATGAGAGATCTTTGTTATGCTCACTGCCTGGCTTGGCATATAGGAGGTGCCCAATAAGTAGATGTGTTGAATGACTGAATGAACTTCCTCCTCAACCTGCTGCCTTTGGGATTTCTGTCTTGGCTGCTCTACTGAGACTTCTCCCGTTATGGTTGCTAATGGCCCCTGGGTGGTTATGCTGGATGGTCCTTCCAGTGTTCTTCCCTTTACTGTCCAAGAGGCAGCATCACACACAGGTGTCTCCTGCCTCCTGGAAATGCCTTCTGACTGAGCTAATGGATATCCTGCTAGCACAGTGGTGCCTCCTTCTCAGCCTCTTGGCTGGCTTCTCTTAGGCTCACTCTGTCAGGATTCAAATGTCTGCAGGTGGGACTTGGCCTTGCCCTCCCCTTTCTGCTTCCCCATCCTCCCCCTCCACTCCCACTCCTGTTCTTCTCTCCTCTCCCCTTCCCTCTCCTCCCTTTCCTCCTCTGTTTTGCCCTTCCCTCTCATCCCCTCCCACTCTTGCCCTTCCCCCTCCTCTCTTCTCTTACTCCTGGCTCCTTCTCTCCTCTCGTCTTCTCTTGCCCTCTCACCAGTGATGTCAGTCAGTTCATCAGCTTTACACAGGACCACTGTGTCCAGCATGTTTCCCCCTGTCTTACCTCTCCAGAATTCCTACCAGCCAACCTCCCACAACCAATGGGAGACATCAGCCAGGACATTCAGATCAACCTCCTAAACACACTGCAGTTCCATCTCCTTCCTCCATCTCTGCTATCACCGCCTGAATTCCAAGAACAGTCATCCTCACTTGGATAAAGACAAGATTCCAAATGGAGCTCCTGTTCTCTCATGGCTGGACACCCACCCCTAGCCTCTTCACCCAGCATCAGAACGATCGCTTGACAGTTACCATTTTGTGGTGAAGACCCTCGCAGGCTTCTAACCACACCTCAGAACCACACCAGTGGGGCTTGCTTTTTCACTATTTCTTCTCTCTTGTCATGGTGCTGTATTCCAATCTCTGCATGGCTGGCTCTCTCATTTCACTCAAATCCCAGTTGACACAGTGATTTCTTAGAGAAAACTTCCAGACCACCCCATCTAAGGTGGCCCTTCCTGTCGCATTCCCTTATGCTATTTCCTGGACAGCACTTTCTCTGATGTTTTTCTCCTCCCTTCCTCTCTCCCTTTCACCCTTCCTTCCTTCTTTCCTTCCTTCCTTCACTTTCTCTCTTTCTGTCTCTCTCCCCCTTGGCTATTTCTCACTCTCTCTCACCTAGACATGCACATACA